>PVIU01008597.1:0-82523 GCA_004026605.1 Ondatra zibethicus
AAGTTAAAAGATTGGAATAAAAGCACTTGGATTACTACTGCCCAGGTAGAAAGCAAAGTCAGGCTTATTTGGTAAATTACCACCACCACCACCACCAATGCTCGTGAATATGAGCGGTCAATAAGTTCTGACTGTAACCTGCCTGGCAATTTTAAAGACCCTGAAATATGGACACTCCTCCCCCTCCATGGGAGTTTTCTCAGGAATCTCAAGTTGAAAGAAGGACAAGGTGCCAATCAGAGGGGGGAGCTTGTCTCTCAGAAAGGGATTTCACACCCTTCTAACACCTTGTCAGACCCCTGCTGGGAAGAGACTGAAGCCCAGCAATGGTGGGTGAGCAGAGGGCAGAACCTCACCCTAACCCGCACTGCTTATGCAAGTCCTTAGTCCTCTTTACACTTTCTCACTTCAGGGCCCTGAAGACAGACTTAGGGGCCTCCCCGGCCCTTCTGCTCCTCTCCCAATGTCCATATTGACTAGTCCTATGAAATTTGCTTTCCCAAAGCTTGGCATTTTGACAAAAGCCAACATTCCCTTTGGAACTTGAGAAAATAGTTCTCACCTGCTTAAACTTGAAATCCTCATTGTGGCTGACAACAGGGACCTATGGCTTTTCCATTCACACATGCCTTTGGTGCCTATTAGCATACCAACGTCTAAGCTAGCCTCAAGGTTTCTTCTATTCCTACTCAAGGGTACATGTTATACCTCTAAAAGCCCTCTGTTCCAGCTCAGGGGCTCCCTTCCCCCCCAGACACTTCTTCCCTTAAAACCCTGGAAATTTTCCCCCTCAGGTTCTCTCTGCTTTCCCGCCTGGGCAGTTTGTAATAAACATTTCCCTCCTTCCCCCACAGAGCAGCTATTCTAGTTTCTTTACTGCAACCGTTTTATTCACAAACACTAAACTTGTCTTTTTCTGCTTTTTGCTAATAACTTGGCTCTTTTTATTGGCTGGACCTGACTTGGGACACAAGTTGGGATGCCAAGTTCAAGAACACAAAGGAGCAGTTATAGGTTTGGCAGGAAGGGAGCCGAGGAGAAATTTTTTGGGACTCTGCCACAGGCATCTATGTTGAAGCCTTGAAGGGAGAAACAACCTTCAGCTCTGGAGGAGTGAGGGAATTTACCTGCTCAAAAAGGTTTAGGGTGGGTGCAGGAATATTCAGTATCCCCAGACCTAACCTAAGAACTGGCAGTGTGAAAGACTACAGCCCAGGAGCAGGGTGTGGCGGTGCACCTCTTTAAATCCAGCTTTGGGAAGCAGAGGCAGGCAGATGTCTGAGACCTAGGCCAGCCTAGTCTATAACACGGGTTCCAGGACAGCCAGGGCTACACAGAGAAACTCTGTCTGGAGAAACCAACCAACCAACCAATAACAAAGATTAGAGCTCTGACTCTAAGCCATCCTGTATCTAGTCATTACAGAGGGGAAGGCAAAATTCAAGAGTCTACAAAGGTTTGGTTTTCCCATTTTAAATGCAGCTGCTCTTTGGGTGGGTAAAAGTCTCTGGCCATGAGTAACTGAGTCAGGCTGTACTGGCCAATAGCCCCTAGCCATAAAGAATTGCTGAATCCTGGCTTGACTATTCCTCTTGTCCTGCAGATACAATATATCTTTGTAGAAAACAACTCCCTCTGCTCCCAGTCAAACCAGAAAGAAAAATATCTCTAACTTCCTGGTGGCTACCTTTGTGTATATACACGTCCCCACGTGCTCTCAGGCAGCCTTTGTCAACCTTAGTCAGGACTCCCTAGGGGTCCAACGGCGCAGGGGTCCCCTATCAGATATCCTGCATATCACATATTTACCTTAGGAGTCATAACAATAGCAAAATTACAGTAATGAAGTAGCAACGAAAATAGTTGTGTGGTATGTGTGTGGGAGGGGCGGTCACCACAACAGGAGGAATGCTATTAAAGGGCTGCAGCATTAGGAAGGTTGAGAACCACTGCTCTAAGGGCATTCAGTCTTTGTTCCGGAAAGATTGGTGCCACTCGATGCTCAAAAAATTCGGTCTCTGTCAGTTGAGATAAGAGACTGCCTCCTTTTCTTTTTTTCTTTTCTTTTCTTTTTTCTTTACTTCGAGAGTCACTGATGCTCTGGGACACTGCATGTAGCGTGGCGAGATTTTAGGGGAAGGACAAGGCAGCTACAGAACCAGTGTCCTAACCTTCACCATCTAAACAACTCCACCTCCATCTACCCGCACCTGAGCCCCGGTCCAACTCCCAGGCTGGTTCCCCAAAGCCTTCTGGCGACACCGCCCAGACTGCAGGAAAGGCTGCGGGTGTCCCACTGACCCAACACGCCGCAGCGCGGGGCGCTCAGCAACGGACAGGACCGCGGTTCTGCCTGCGGACCCAGCACCACCCAATCGGACCCGGAGCCAGAGGAGACTCAGCTGCAAACTCAGCTGCCCTGGAAGGCCGGTTCCCAAGGCAGCTTCCATATTCAGCATCCCTCCGCCCCACATCCAAGATTCGGGCCGAACGTACCATTTCCAGCCAAGGAGTGTCCTGGTATCCTCCTGCCGCTCCTGTTGTCCGTGAAGGCGACTCTGATTTCTAGCCCCGGGATCTAGGACGTACTTGCTAAGAACACAAACATGCCTAATGTTAGGGGTTAAGGAAACAGACCTAGGTTAGGCAAATTCCCTCACCTAAGAAGCATACTCCTCATTGGACACTTCAGGCATTAAAGTAATAACCTTTATTCTGATAGGCCAGCAAGCCTTTGGCTCAGGTCCTAGCGCTTTAGTGACAGGAGACACAAGTTTTCCTAGGCGAAATAGTGAGTAAATTACACACTCCAGGTCCTAGCTTTTTGTCCCTGTCTGGGGGAAAGAAAGTGCATAATTTGTCCTGCCTCCACTTGTTCATAACAATTCCTACTTCTTCCCCCTCAGAGCGCTGTGACAGCAAAAGTTTAAGAATTCCAGACTCGGTGTCCATGGAGACAACTCAAAGGGCTGCCTGCCTTGAATAGGCTGGTCCTGCTGGAGAAGGAGGGCGGGCCTCATTAAAGGAAATGCCCTGCCCCCATCACCCCACAGCCCACCACCCCACCACCAACCTGCCCAAGACTTCAGCAAACCTTCCACCCATGGAATTTACAAAAACAGGCAATCTGGTTTACCTTTCACCCTGCAATTAACAGGGAAAAAGAGAAGAGAAGAGGAGAGAGAGAGAGAGAGAAAGAGAGAGAGAGAGAGAACCAGTTTCTGAGCCTCTTGAAGCCAGGACCTCCCCCTCCCTGCTCTATTGCAAAAATTGGTTGTCAGCCTCTGTACTGTGTTTTCAGGTTTGGAGGCCTCAGTTTCTCAGACCAATAAATGTCTTCTCTCTCTGAGAGGGTTCTTCAGTGTAACAGAACACACACACATATGTATATGTTGTTGGATTTTCTTTCACTCTAGTCCCACGTTGGAATGCCAAAATGTTTGTTTGTTTTTATACTCTTTTGAGGGCCCATCACCCAGTTCCCAAATAAATCACACAGGGAGTCTTATTCTTTCTTATGAATGCCAGCCTTAGCTTGGTTTGTTTCTTGCCAGCTTTTCTTTTTTTTTTTTTTAGATTTATTTATTTATTTATTGTCTATATAGTGTTCTGTCTGTATGTGTGCTTGCAGTCCAGAAGAGGGCACCAGATCTCATTATAGATGGCTGTGAGCCACCATGTGGTTGCTGGGAATTGAACTCAGGACCTCTGGAAGGTTTTCTCAATCCCATATTCAACCAATAACATAAAAACACACAAGCGTGCTGGGTAGTGGTGGCACACGCCTTTAATCCCAGCACTCAGGAGGCAGGCAGATCTCTGTGAGTTTGAGGCCAGCCTGGTCTACAAGAGCTAGCTCCAGGACAGGCTCCAAAGCTACAGAGAAACCCTGTCTCGAAAAACCAAAAAAAAAAGAAGAAGAAGAAAAAAGAAAGTGAGAGAAGACCAGACCAGGCGGCAGCAGTAGCAGCAAGTAAGTCAAAGGTACAACTTGACATTCTACATTATGCTGCAGCACTGTTTCACATGGCTTCTGCATAGTCTCACATGTCTGCCATACCTGATCCCATCCCAACACACTGTGACATTTATCGGAACCTATGTCCTTGCCATCTAGGCACCCTAGGTATCTGACATCTTCTGAACAGATATGGGACACATCACATTGACACGAAGGGGTTAACATGACATGGCATGGCCTTAGCACACGTACCACCTTGTATTGTTTTCTTTGTTTTGATTTTGTTGATTGCAGCTCTCAGTTTGATTATTTCTCTTAGGTGAGTTTGCTTCCTTTGGTTCTAAAGTTTTCAATTGTTCTGTTAATTCACTAGTGTGGGATTTTTCCAGCTTCTAGTGCTATGAACTTGCCTCTTAACACTGCTTTCATTGTGTCCCATAAATTTGGGTATATTGTGTGGTCATTTTCATTTAATTTTAGGAAGTCTTTAATTTCCCCTTTTATTTCTTCCTTGACCCATTGATGATTCAGATGAGCACTGTTTAATTTCCATGTGTTTGTGGGTTTTCTGGAATTGGTATTGCTGTTGACTTCTAGTTTTAAAGCATGGTGATCTGATAAGGTACATTGGGTTATTCCAATTTTTTTTGTATTTGTTGAGGTTTGTTTTGTTACCGCGTATGTGGTCAATTTTTGAGAAGGTTCCATGAGGTGCTGAGAAGGTATCTTTTCTGTTTGGATAGAATATTCTATAGATGTCTATAAAGTCCATTTGAGTCATAACATCTGTTAGTTCTCTTATTTCTCTGTTCATTTTTTGTCTGATTGACCTGTCCAGTGGTGAGAGGGGAGTGTTGAAGTCTCCCACTATCAGTGTGTGGGAGTTAATATATGATTTAAGCTTTTGAAGTGTTTCTTTGACATATGAAGGTGCCCTTGTATTTGGAGCATAGATGTTCAGTATTGAAATTTCTGCTTGATGGATTTTTCCTGTGACTAATATGAAATGTCCTTCTTTGTCTCTTTTGACTGATTTTAACTTGAAGTCTATTTTGTTAGATATTAGGATAGCTACACCTGCTTGTTTTCTAGGTCCATTTGATTGGTATATTTTTTTTCCCAACCTTTGTCTTTGAGGTTGAGATGAGTTTCTTGTATCCAGCCTTTAGCCTGTGCCTTTTTATGGGTGAGTTGAGTCCACTTACATTAAGGGATATTAATGACCAGTGGTTGCTATCTCCTGTTAATTTGATTTTCATCGTTGGTGATGTTATTTTGTGCGTTTTTTTCTTCTTCGGGATTTGCTATAATGAGATCATCAATTGTCTGATACACCATGCAGAGAGAGTTTGGGTATAGAGTTTATTTAGTGGGTTATGGAGGGGAAAGGAAAGGGGAGAAAGGGGAAGAGGAGACAGACAGACAGACAGACAGAGAGAGAGGGGGAGAAAGGTGGGGGGAGAGAGACAGTAGTTACCTCTTCAGAAGAGGTAATTGAAAGAGAGAGAGCTCAGGCTGGAGGAGGCAGGAGACTGACTTGCCTTGGTGGAAGGGGGTGGGGTTGGGGAGTAGGCAGGGCTTGTTTCTTAAAGGGACAGGGTACCCAGGTGACAGACCAGGCCAACAGATCATAACAACAGGGGCTATTCATGTCTCTGTCTCTCGCCCACTGCCGCGTGTCTCCCTGCTCCAGACCAGCCGCCTTCAGAGACCTGCCGTGTGGTCTCGTGGCATGCCCATCTGTCTGATGCAGCCACTCTGGGAACTGCGCTGTCCCTGCCTGGGACTGGCTGCTCTCGGGACCGCTAGCTACCCGCTGCCTGCTGCCACCACTAGGGGACCTACAGTGTTTCTGAAGCTGCAGCCACCGGGATCCTGCAGCATTTTTTTTTTTAATTTAATCCATTACACATAGTACAGGGGCTTGGAGTTTTTTGGGGTGGAAAGGTGTAGTGTGGAAGATTACATTTGCAGGTCAGTTCCCCTCACCTCTCAAAGTGATAGATGCCAACGGGGAAGGGGAGTACAGAAACTTCCTCAGGTGTTATCAGTCACTTTTCCTGTTCAGAGTTTCTCAGTTCACCTGCAGCTTTTAAGTTTTTTTGTTTTTTGGGGGGGTGGGGGCATGATGGTGATTGAAATGGTCTCTCTCTACAGTCCTGGCTGTCTGGAACTCACTATGCAGACTAGACTGGTCTTGAACTCACAGAGACCTGCCTGTTTCTGTGAGTGCAAGAGCCCTCCCTGTGCTGCCCCGAGAGGGCCATTCTTATTCAAACCACCACACCCTGCTCATCCTCTCTATTCTTCTTCTTCAGGTCTCTGCAGAGTTTCAAAGCTTGCCTGCCCAGCAGTTCTTTTGCTACACTTCAATCAAATTATCCTCCACCTCAATTTGCATGCTTTCTTTATATTCTTTTATTAATGAGACTTAGAGCCTTGAGAGAGGAGCCTAGTTCTCAGTGAGGGACTAAAATCTCATTGAGATCACAAACTAAAATGAAGTCTTCCCCCTTACTTTGCTTTCGTCACATGTCTGGTCATGGGGCTGCCTTGAACCGCCCTATATATACTTGTGTCTAGACACTGGTTTTCACTATGTTGTGTTCACAGTAGACCAGTAGACCTTCAGGATAAAATGGAAATTCCGTTTCACTCTCCTTGATCTGACGAACTGTTTTCCGTAGCAGCTGCAACAATCTACATTCCTTTCAGAAAGCTATAGGGTTCCCAATTACTCCACATCCACTCCAACCAACACTTGTTGCTTCCCCTTTCTGGATGCTAACCTTCCTGGCAGGTGTAAATTGACTTTGTGTTTTTCTCTACATTATATTGTTTTCTCTACATTCTCACAATTATTAACGGCATTGAATATCTTTCCAGGTACTCTGTAGCCAATGAAATAACATCTTAGAATAGGACATTGTACTGTATGTATGTATTGCATTGTAATTGTATGTATGTCATGTTATTAAAGGCAAATAAAAATACACACAACCGCCGGGCTGTGGTGGCGCACACAGGTGGATCTCTGTGAGTTTGAGGCCAGCCTGGTCTACAAGAGCTAGTTCCAGAACAGGCTCCAAAACCACAGAGAAATCCTGTCTCGAAAAAAAAAAATACACACAACAAATATGATTATAGGGGCTGGAGAGATGGCTCAGCAGCTAAGAATGCTAGATGCTCTTCCAAGGACCCAGGTTCAATTACCAGTACCCATACCCAATTCCAGTACACCTGACATGGCTTCTGTGGACACTGCAGGGATGTGGTGTACAGACATACATGCAGGCAAAACATCCATATGATACAATAACAAGAAATTAATCTAAAATACTGTTATAAATAAATACTAAAGATGTGTCTGGAAGAATAGTAATAATGATTACCTAGTATATTAGATTCATGTGTGATACATTTCTGTTCTGCATCTTCCTTCTTTTATTTCAATAACAAAGTATTTGAAGTGAAAAGCCTAGAGGCAAAAACCAGGGATATGACTCTCAGAAGAGAAAAATATACTTTTCTTCATCTCTTTTTGAGGTTAGAAGTTAGACCCCACCAGGTAGTCAGGATGGGATTCCTAACCCTGAAGACTTCCCCTCAGTGACAACCTATTGCCCATCATAGTTGGTTCTTTGAGAAACCACGAAGATGCTGGGCATGGTGGTACCATGCCTTTAATTCTAGCTCTCAGGAGCTAGAGGCAGAAGAAGGCAGATCTCTGAGTTCAAGACCAGCCTGGCTTACAGAATGAGGGCTGTTACACAGAGAAACCCTGTCTCAAAAAATCAAACAACAACAACACACAGACAAAAACAAACAACGACCACAAAAAAAGAAAACCAGTTCATGTCTGTGTGTCGTCTAGGGTCTCTCCTACCCTGTAAGTGGACAGTGGAGAGCATGCTAATTGGCAGCCCGTGGCACCATCCATTAAAGTCACTCTCACATTGCAGTTGGTTTGAAAACCCGAAGCAGGATCCAGACAGCCGCAGCTTCCTCTCCTTACAGATTTCAGTCCTGGAACTCAAGATAAATCAACTTAGCCTTGTCCCTTTGTCACTGCTGATGGTTCCTTCCTCACCTTTGCATCAATCCCAAGCCCATCAGAATCTCTTCAACAGCCTCCTTTGCACCTGAGGAGACTATCTGTATCACCTTTAAAAGTTGTATTTACGCCGGGCAATGGTGGTGTAACTCCCTCTGTAGACCAGGCTGGTCTTGAACTCACAGTGATCCACATGCCTCTGCCTCCCAAGGGCTGGGATTAAAGGTGTGCACCACCATGACTTGGCCTGCATCTCACTTTTTATTTGTCTCTCTGTGTTGTTTTGTTTTCAATACAGGGGCATTGGAATGAAGAGATGGAATACGTCTCCCCACATGCTCAGCAAGGGCTTTATCATTAAGTTAGTCCCATTATGAGGGGCATTTCCAGATACAGCCCTTGTCCATAGGGCTAAAGGAGTGGTTTTCAACACCCCAGTACCCATCACCCTCAACCCTTAGCTCTCTTTCGTACTGGGGAAAAACCTGAAGACATCACTACAAAATGCCCCAGAGAAGCCTAACACGGTGACCCATAGATTTGCAGTGCCAGTTTGCAAGGCTGACGCAGAGCTTACTTTAAGATCATGAGTTTGAGACCGCTCGTGGTGACATAACTTAAAAAAAAAAGACAATTAAAAAAATTCCAGGCTTTAGATTTACTAAGCACGGTAATTTAGTGCCTCCTTCCTCCCTTCCCCCTCTAAGAAAAATAATTAAATAATTCCGAGGTGAGAGAAGACAGGTCTATTGAGTGATTAGAATGGAGGTCAACGTAGTGGAAATAGAGCTGAAATAAAGGATTTGCCGCGAGAATCAGAGCTCCAGACTTGCCCTTCATCCTGGACCCTCTCTTGCACAGACCCACCTTCCCTTGGCTTTCTATGTCTAGAGAGTAGTCCAGCTTGGCTGGAGGAGAACACACCTTCACTATGAAGACCTGTGGTCAATTAGAGGAAGTCAAGGGTACCAGCCGGACTCCCTCACCCACGCACAGGAACCGTAGCATTCCCCCTTCTGGCATTTGGCAAGGTTCAGATATGGGTGACAGCTCTGATTATTCTGGGATCCACAGAGGTAGTTGGGTGGGTGGGGTGGCCCCAGGCCGGGTGTGGGGTCACTTCGTGCCCGTGCTCAGTGGCTCCACCCGCAGCCACAGCCCGCCCTCAGCGCGCAGGATCAGCTCTGGCTGTCTGCGCGGCTCCTTGTCGTCTGGCAGGACGCGGAAGCGCAGCAGTGTGAGCGCCAGCGCCACCTTCATCTCGCTCATGGCGAAAGTCTGTCCTATGCAGTTCCTGCGGGAGAGCGGGATAGGGACTCTGACTACACTGGGACCTAACCAGGCACCGTAGAACCCAATCTGACCGGGTCCCTACCATGCCCGATCAGCCAGAGGTGCAGGAGGGACCGTGACGCGCCTGGGACTGCGCTTGGGCATCTGTAGCCCCAAAGCTCTTGCAGCCTCTGCGCCCAATTCAGAGCAGGGCTCTGAGCACAGAGCAGCAGCCCTTCACCCCCGAACCCCTACTCTCCAGACCTTTGTGAATAAGTTGAGTAGAGAGCAGGAAGGAGACCCAGAACCCGACTGTCTCAATTCCCCCCATTCCTACTGTCAGCCCCAGACCCCACTCCATTAACCCAAGCCGCTGCCCTCACCTGGCCCCCGCTGAGAAGGGAATAAATGCCAGCGGTGATCTGTCTTTCATGTTTTCAGGATCAAAGCGGAAGGGGTTATAGACCTGCAGAAGACATTGAGCCAACTTGGATGAGTGACCTCCCAGTATAAACAGGGACAGAGCCCTGAGTGTTCTGGGGAAGGTGAGGTCTGATTTCTTAGGTCGAAGCCCTGCTCCTTCCCCATAATATAGGAGAATAGGTAGTAAAACAGGCAGCACCTCAGGGTGCGGCCACACAGATGGGTTGTGATGAATCCCAAAGATGCTGATGAGACAGGTGACACCTGAGGGAAAAGAGAGAGTTGTAAAGACAAGACTATGTCACCTATCCAGAACCCTCCTTCCCTGTCCCATGGGCACCTTTAGGGATAATCCGGCCATCTGGGAGCCCAATGTCCTGGGTGCAGCATCGGGAGATGACAGGGACTGGAGGATGCAGCCGCAGACTCTCCTTGATACACATGGTCAGGAAGGGCAGATGGTTCAGGTCGTCCCTAAAGAAACCCTTTGAACTATTACTCAAGGAACAAGAGAGAGGCTGGAAACCCATGTAGATCAATGAGATATTTTCTGACTGTGATAAAATAAGTCCAAGGTGAACCAAATATGTGGTAACTGGAACAATAGAGAATTAGGAAGTATTCTAAATTAGGACTGATCTCCTGCCAAGTTGGAACCTTCGGACCAGTCCTTGGCCTGCTCCCTCCCTGGTTCCTGGAACCAAAATGGAGCTGAACACAAAACATAGGAGGGTTTCCTTAGGGAAGACTGGATGGATAGATGACTCAGGGACCCTGGGGAGCACATAGATTGCCATTTTAGTTTAGTTTAGTTTATTGAGACAGAGGCTCTCCATATAGCCTTGGCTGTCTTGGAACTTGCTATGTAGACTAGGCTGACCAGGGACTCAGAGGGCCTCTCTAGTGCTGGGGTTAAAGCTGTGTGCCCTACTGTACCTGGCTATTTTATTTGTAAGTGTGTGTGTGTGTGTGTGTGTGTGTGTGTGTGTGTGTGTGTGTGTGCACGCGCGCAGGTCAGGGCTCCAGATCCACTAGAACTGAGTTCCTGGTGGCTGTGAGCTACCAGATGTGGATGCTGGAAAGTTAAGAACAGAAAGTTCTCTGAGCTGAGCCATCTCTCTAGCTCCAGGACACTTCAGTGCCCAAATATCACCTATAAGTCTCTGAACACAGAACTAAAGAAAGGTCTAGGCTACAGGAGAAGAATAAACAGTCGTGGAAGAAAGCATCAGTTGGAGAGAAAAGAGACTAGGGCAAGTACTTTCACTGAATTCATGGAAAATGTTGCCATCTTTTCCTTATTATCTCTGTTCTCTCAGCAACACAAGTTTTTCTGCTCCAAAGTCAAAAGCCCTTTCTTGTTAGCCAGGCTTTGTACCAGGTCTATCCTCTGGTCCCACATTCTGTGTCCATGAGCAAATATAGAAGAGTCATCCAAAAGAGTGACTCTAGCTTACTTAAGGAGGAGAGCAAAGAGGAGTGGAATGAGCCAGGAAGACCTACACTCACCATTCAATCTCCTCGGGTTCTCGGCCCCTCATCAGCTCCTGCACCTCCTGCCGGCAGCGCTCCTGGTATTCTGGGTGCCTTGCCAGGTTGTACAGGATCCAGGAGAGCCCACTGGCCGTGGTATCATGGCCTGAGGAATAGATAGACAGGCGTGGATCTCTGCACTGCTTCAGCACTACTGGGTGGACAGCACCCAGGTAAAGAAGTCCAGGAAAGGATGGGAAGGGGAAAGATGGGTAGAATGGAAAGATTCCAGGTCCTCCCTTACAAATCTCAAGATAGAGAAACCCCTACCTGCTCCCTAGTCCCACAATAGGACCCTCACCTGGTACGGGAGAATTGTCTGTATTCTGTCAATCATGATTTAAATAAATGCTGATTGGCCATTAGCCAGGATGTATAGGTGGAACAACCAGACAGGAAGTAAGGGCAGAGCAAGGAGAATAGGAGAATTCTGGGAAGCAGGAAGCTCTCTCAGCACTCCTGCCAGACCACCGAAGAAGCAGGATGTGACCTGCCCCGCTGAAAAAGATACTGAGCCATGTGGCTAAACATAGATAAGGATAATGGGCTATATAAGTTATAAGAGCTAATACGAAGCCTGAGCTAATGGGCCAATCAGTTTATAACCTAATGTAGACTGTCTGTGTGATTTTCTCTGGGACTAAACGGCTGGGGGAACTGGGTGGGACATAAACCCCAACAAACCCGCCCTTCATGTTACACTCACCCTCAAACATGAAGGTGTCAGCCTCTGCTCTGATGTCCTCATCTGACAGCTGCTTTCCATCTTCATCCTGGAGACAATGCAAGACTCAGCAGTTCTGAAAATTTCTATGTTTAAACTATGACATTCTTCTTTTTATTTTTATTTTTCAAGATAGGATTTTTCTGTATAACAGTCCTGGCTGTCCAGGAACACACTTTGTAGATCAGGTTAGCCTTGAACTCACTGAGATCCTCCTGCCTCTGCCTCCCAAGTGCTGTGATTAAAGGCGTGTGCCACCACTGCCCAGATAAACTGTAACATTCTTTTTTTGTGGGGGGGCCTTGAGACATGGTTTTTCTGGAGCCTGGAGCCTGTCTTAGAACTAGCTCTTGTAGACCAAGCTGGCTTTGAACTCACAGAAATTTGCCTGCCTCTGCCTCCCAAGTGCTGGGATTAAAGGCGTGTGCCACCACTGCCCAGCTTAAACTATGATTTTTTTTTTTTTTTGGTTTTTCGAGACAGGGTTTCTCTGTAGCTTTGGAGCCTGTCCTGGAACTAGCTCTTGTAGACCAGGCTGGCCTCTAACTCACAGAGATCTGCCTGCTTCTGCCTCCCAAGTGCTGGGATTAAAGGCATGTGCCACCACTGCCCGGCTTAAACTATGATTTTTTTTTTTTTTTTGGTTTTTCGAGACAGGGTTTCTCTGTAGCTTTGGAGCCTGTCCTGGAACTAACTCTTGTAGACCAGGCTGGCCTCAAACTCACAGAAATCCACCTGCCTCTGCCTCCCGAGTGCTGGGATTAAAGGTATGTGCCACCACCGCCTGGGTATATGATATTCTTAAATGATATGTTGTTCAGCCAGAAACCAAAGGGCACCCACCATTGCATATTTCTCAGCTATTACTATTGGTACAATTTGAACTTCCCAGGCTTTTTGCTGATTATCCTGTTCCTTTTGTTGTTCACAATCGGAAGGGTCAGGAACCCACACATAACAATGTCACCATTGTAGTGGCATTTCATTTGTATTTTAATAAATAAAGCTTGCCTGAATATCAGAAAAGTAAAACAGCCACACTGGCCAGCCTTACAGCCCAGGCAGCAATGACACACACCTTTAATCCCAGTAGCCACAATGACACACAACCTTTAATCCCAATAGCCACACTAGTTTGTCATAGAAACTAGGCGATCGTGGTGCACACCTTTAATCCCAGAACTAGAGAGGATTATAAAATGGGAGGAGACAGCTCTCAGGCTCAGTCTTATTCTGAGATTCCCAGAGGCAGGATCACCATTTCAGCCTGAGGGAGAGATAAGAGCCAGTGACTGGCTGTTTTACTTTTCTGACCTTCAAGTTGAGCCCCAGTTTTTGTCCCTGAATTTCTATTAATTGTGCTACACACCATGTTTCCACTTGAGAAATTTCTGAGAAATGGGCAACAACTTGATATGAAGGATGGCTGTATGGCAACTTGCCTTGGAAATTAGGAGTAAAGCTTACTCCAAAGACTTTTACTCATATTCAAAAGAGCTAGATCCAGGGATTCTTATCTTAACTGTTGAAAGATGGTTTGCAAATCTATACATTTTGTCCCAGAGAGAACCTATTCAACTCCAGAAGGAAGTTTTCTCTCCCCTTCTTCCTTCTCTCCCTCTTTGCTCACTCTTTACCATCTTCAGGGGAACTGGACTCAGGAGTACTTGTTATTCTACATGAACCACAGATGATAATGCACAGCCCTTTCTATGCGATGTAAACCTTGCTGCACATACAGGTAAATACTTCATCCCCTGGAAAGGTGGGAAATGGAAAAACCATTGCTACCGCCTATTCTTGTTGTGCCTGTTGCCGTGACTAATTAAGGCCTGCTGTGATCATTGATTTGCTGCAGTTGCCTCTCTCTGTGTGTGTGTGTGTGTGTATGTGTGTGTACAGATATAAATGTCATACAGTGATGTATTAACCTGTAAAATGCTCAAGCTCTTCAAAGTTTCAGCCTTGGCAGTCTCCTGAAGTCTGCTTTCCAGGATCATCTCTAAAGCCTGCCTATGCAGGCCATGACTTTCCCAACCTCACAGACCCTGTACCCACAGTGCCCCCTGCATTAAGTTCATGCTATTCGACTTAACATTTGGCATCAATATCCATCCTGCTTCTTGAGAAGCCCACCTTGATCAGCAGCAGCACATCAATGAAGTCCAAAGTCTTGGACTCAGCCTTGGACTTAAGGAAGTCATCCAAACCCTGGCTGGGGAGGGTGTGGCGCCGTTTCTGGATGACGGCATCAGTGAATTCATGCACCAAGTTGCAGGCCTTACGGAAGCGCAGCCCATCGCGGGTGAGGTGGTACAGCAGGTCCACATACATCAGAGGCTGCTGGTGCCGTTTGGCCACTAGAGCACTGAGTTCCAAGATGGCAGCAATATACTCACTGGGCTTCCTGCAGGATTCAGACAAGGGACACAGCAATTTAAAATACTTGGATCTTGTGCCTCTTACCAGCAGCCAGGAGCCACTGTGAATGGAGTAGCCAGGAACAGCTGGCCACTGAGGCAGAGTGGAATGAGCTCTGAGATTCAACTCTCAACAAATTCATCACATGTCTGTGAGCTGTCTCCACACCCCTCTGCCCCCAAACCACAGTGCGGACAGCTCTCAATACTGACTTGTCACGAAGAGTCAACCGTGGAAACACCGATATTGATAGTTGAGCTGGGAACTGGGCCATTTTGGAAAAGAATGAGGTGCAAGCTTAAGGAAGGAGGCATCATCAGCTCTGCTGTAACTTAGAATTATCTCCCTAAGGTATATATGTGCGTGTGTGTATTCTTAAGCTTATTCATATATTATATATTTACTTTAAAATTCACATATTTATTTAAATATTTATTACTTATTTATTTCATTGGGCATGATGCCACATGCCTTTAACCCCACCATTCTGGAGACAGAGGCAGGTAGATTTTGAGGCCAGCCTAGTCTACATAATGAGTTTCAGGCCAGCTGGATCTCATAAAATGAGAACTTGTCTCAAAAATTATTTATTTATTTTTATTTTATGTGTTTTGCCTGATGTATGTATGGACCCTGATGCCCTTGAAGGGCAGAAGAGTGCACTGGGTCACCTGGTACCGTAGTTACAGATAGTTGTAAACTTCCTTATGGGTGCTAGGAATCAAACCCAGGTCCTCTGCAAGAGCCATCTCTCCAAGCCCCCTATAGAATATTCAAGGCCATAGAACTTCAAGATGTGGCATCTAGGGAGGAATTAGGGCATTAGGTATGCTCTCAATGTGGATAGTCTATCAGTCTGCCTCTTTGTCTGTCTGTCTGTTTCTGGATGCCATGGGGTGTCAGACTCTTTTAACCAGTGCTTCTGGCTGTTATACAGGCTCAACTGCAATGGAGCCGATGGACCACGGACCCTGACCCAGAATCCATTGCCTCATTTCAAGCTCTCTCGAGTCCTTTGCCACACAAGCACTGACACCTTCCTCGTCTCCCAGGGACCAGAGGCTAAAAGTACACCTTTCCTGGCCTTACACTGGTCTTATGATCTAGCCACTGCTGAGCCCTTGAGTTTCACTTCCAAGGTGCCTCCCTACTTCCTATCCCACAAGTTCTGCTGTCCCCATCTTTGCGGCTTTATTGAAACAATGCCACTTCCTGGAAGGAAGAATCACTTTCTCCTTTCCCGGGTCTGTCAGTGCTGGTTCTGAAACATCTCCTTTTAGGGAGGATCCCCCTGGTCAGTCCTCCCTCCTTTGGGTTCTGAGGCCCAAAACAAGGACTCACTCCTGACAGTGGCTATTAAAGCTGAAGACACATTTCTGCAGACTGTCCAGAGTCATGAGGCTGACGTGCTCAAACATGTCCAGACGGGTGTTGCCTTCGGAGATCAAGCGCTGCCACTTGGCCTGGACAGAAAGAGAGAGGACTGGGATTGGACCTTGGCTCCTTGAGACCTTGCCTAATCTCAAGCCATGACCCAGGACCAGCCTCTTCATCTTATGTTCCAGCCGCACAGATGCAGGAATAGCCAGGGTTTGGGAAAGAGGGGAAGTTATGAAGTTGGATTCCAGGAACTCACAAGCATGATGTTGGTGCTTTCATTGAAAATCTTCACATAGGGCTTCAGGATGTTGAAATGAAAGGCAGGGGTCAGCATACGACGGTGGCAGCTCCACTTTTCACCAGCACTCACCAAGAGCCCATCCCCTGAAGGAGCGGCCATAGTGTTAGGCAAGAGTTAGCACCCTTCCCTGACCCCCAAGGATCCCTTTGTCTCTCATCTGCAGATACTCACCAAGCCAAGGTTTCAGAAAGCTGTAGAGTATCATATCCTTGAGGGCAACTGCAGCTGAAATGAGCAAAGACAGTCAGGGGCCATGGAGTGGGTAAGAGCAGACCACAGAAGGTGGGTTACGATCCTTTCCAGGAATCTGCCCTTTCCCTCCAAAGTCCACAGGCCATGAAAAGACCCAAGGACAGAGGAAGCAAAATGAAGTTGAAAGTGAGAGAAGATGCTGGGCAGTGGTGGCGCACACCTTTAATCCCAGCACTCAGGAGGCAGAGGCAGGCGGATCTCTGTGAGTTCGAGGCCAGCCTGGTCTACAAGAGCTAGCTCCAGGACAGGCTCCAAAGCTACAGAGAAACCCTGTCTCGAAAAACCAAAAAAAAAAAAAAAAAAAGAAAGTGAGAGAAAGTGAGAGAAGACCAGACCAGGCAGCAGCAGTAGCAGCAGGTAAGTCAAAGGTACAACTTGACATATACATTATGCTGCAGCACTGTTTCACATGGCTTCTGCATAGTCTCACATGTCTGCCATACCTGATCCCATCCCAACACACTGTGACATTTATCGGAACCTATGTCCTTGCCAACTAGGCACCCTAGGTATCTGACATCTTCTGAACAGATATGGGACACATCACATTGACACGAAGGGGTTAACATGACATGGCATGGCCTTAGCACACGTACCACTTTGACATCATGACACCTCAGGCTATAACATGGACCAGAGATTACCTGATAGACCTCTGTGTATACCTCAGACAAGCTGCTGCCAAGATCTGAGAATGGTTATGCATGGTGTTTTGAATGAGAATGCCTCCCAGAGGCCAATGTACGTGATAATGTATTCCCCAGCTAGTGACACTGTTTAGGAAGGTTCAGCAGGTGTTGCTTTGCTGGATGAAATACCTCACTTGCATTTTTTAAGAGTCCACAGACTCTAGCTACTTGTAGGTTTCTCCTTCTCTGTGTTTAAGGTAGACAAGACGATCTCTCGGTTTGCTGCTCTTGTCACCGTGCCTCTGTCACCATTATAAACTCTCCCTCCGAACCCATAATCTAAAATAAACTCTTCACTCTAGGAGTCCCCTTGCTTATGCTGTTTTATCACAGCAACAGGAAAATAACTAAGGAATTGTGGCCCTTGTAATTTCCAGCACTCAAGAGGTTAAAGCAAGAAAATCCAGAGTATGAGGCTAGCCTTAACTGGACAGCAAAACACTACCTTCAAAACAGCAAAAGCTCCATTAATAAACCAGATGTGACCCAGATTGTGACCCACTTATCTCACCTGAAGATTCTTAAAATTTTGCATTAGATACAAGAAGGATAATGCATCTATCATTTCTCAGAAGGACACTGGGACCCAGACATTAGCAACACAATCAGACATGAGACAGGACATGTCCAGGTTTAGAAGATGTAGGAACATCATTTTCATAGCCCAGCCTGCCTGCCTGATACACATTACATTATCAGCTAGACACCTCAGCTGTGGGCAAGCTGGATCCAGCAGCCCAGTGTCCACCTGGAGTAAAGAGCATGGGCTTTGTGAAAGTGGGGTGGTCTGGACTGGGGAGGTGACTCAATGGATAAAAGCACTTGTCGTACAAGTCTGAGGATCAGAGCATGAATCCCCTGAACCAGATGTGAGAACACATGCCTGAAATCGCAGTGTTATCATGGTAAGATAGGAGCCAGATACAAGAGGATTGTCCACCTGCCACTGAAGTTTGAGATCTATCCAAGTAGTGTGTATATACAGGAGCAGACAATGAGGGACTGTGTCTCCAGCAAGATGCAAGGCAAGGGTCAACACCCAAGGTGCCCTCTAACTTCCACACACGTGCCATGGCAAATGCGTGCCTGCACGCGCACACACAAACATGCCCTCCCCCAAAAAAAGTAAAAGTAAAAAGTAAAGTGGGGTGGTCGATTCAGGTGCTCAAGTTCCAGGGAATAATTGAAATAATTTGGCAGCCAAAGGGTGTCAGGCTCATGCCTGGCAAGGGACAGAGCTGTGGTGATGCTTCTCTTTCCCTTCTTAGCTTGGTCCGTCCCAAGATGGGAAGACGAGAATGCAGGAGAAAGGGGCTAGGCTGTGATGGGTGTTTGGGGGGAGATTTCTGGGCCCTGACAAGACACCAACTGGAAAGATCAACTCAGCAGAGTTGGGTGGTATAGAAATAATATCCTCCTTGCTCTCTTTGCTCTGAACCTGGGGAGGTTCTTTTCTGGTTCTAGGCCTTGGTCTTAGATGTTTCTGATGCCTGAGACACCTGAACTTGCCTTCAATATTCTTACTCATGCCTACAGACATGGCTTAAAAATTCCTTCCCCAGGAAGCCTTTGCACATATTCTAGCAGAGACCACACCCTTCCACTTAGCTATCAGAGCCCCTCTCCCTCTGACAACACAAGGTTAGGGTTGTTCCTGTCAAGTGCTTTGCTCTTTTGGGGGGGGGGCGACACAGGGTTTCTCTGTAGTTTTGGAGCCTGTCCTGGAACTCTATAGACCAGGCTGGCCTCGAACTCACAGAGATCCGCCTGCCTCTTCCTCCTGAGTGCAGGGATTAAAGGTGTGCGCCACCACCACCACCACCGCCCGGCATCCCATCAAGTTCTGTCTCAAGAACTGACTTCCTCTAGGACAGGATCTTAGGAGGAAGACACCTGGGAACCCGGAACAGCCCGGAACACCAAGCTCCAGGTGGGTGGAGAAAGGACAGTCGTGTGGGAGCTGGTGAAACTACGAAGAGGGCAGAGTGGCTGATGGGAGAAAGGAGGGACTGAACCACTGTAAGAGCCACACAGAAATATGTGGTTAGGGACTGGAAGCCCTCAGATTCCCACCACCTCCAGCTCCCCTGGGTACCTGAGGCATTGAGGATAGATCGGACGATGTCAGAGTGGCACAGAGTGATAGTGGGGAACATTGGACCAATCCACAGCATGAAGCCCTGAGGGTAGGTGACTACCAACCGAGTCAATGTCTTCATGCCCTGCTCTGTAGGAGTTACCTGCAAGCAACACAAGAACAGTCATCTCCCGAGGTGGTTTATCTCAGGGATCAAGTTGGCTAGGTTGAGAGATGCCCAGGTAGGGATGCTCGTGACCTCTGGGTGCATCTGCGATGGTGTTTCAAATAGAATTATTCTTTGCATTGGTAGGCAGTGTGGACAACACTATTCAACCCAGAGAAGGGGAAAATTTGATCCCTTTTCCAAAGCTGATACATCCATCTTCTCCTGGCATCAGATATCAAAATTCAGGTCCTTGAGGTGATGTTGAGCTCCAGTGTTGTGAGTCTTTCTCTGTCCCACCTTGCCAGCTTCCAAATCATGACACAGAGACTTATTATTAATTATGAAAGTTCGGCCAATAGCCCAGGCTCGTTTCTAACTAGCTCTTATAACTTAAATTAACCCATTTCTATTATTTACTTTCTGTTTCGTGACTTTATTGCCTCATCTCCGTAGTGCCCACCTTCTTGTTCTGTGTCCTTTCACGTCTCTGCCTTCTTCCCAGTGTCCTCTCTGCCCCCCAAATGCTGCCTAGGTATTGGCCATTCAGCTTTTTATTTATTTATTTTTGGTTTTTCAAGACAGGGTTTCTTTGTGTTGCAGCTCTGGCTGTCCTGGAACTCGCTCTATAGACCAATCTGGCCTCAAACTCTCAGAGATCTGCCTGCCTATGCTTCCCAAGTGCTGAGATTAAAGGCATGCACCACCACTGCTCAGCAGCCATTCAGCTTTTTATTAAACCAATCTGAGTGACACATCTTCACAGTGTACAAAAAGATTACTCTACAACTCTTGAGTATTTACACCTGAGCCCCTTCACACCCCTGGGTTTTCACACTGTCGTTCCAAGACTGAGTTGTCATAGCCTGGATTCCTATTTGCAGATGGCATATTGAGGTATTCCTCCATCTCCACAAAGACATAAACCAATTCCCATAATTCAGTGGACCTCCTCTCTTCTACCCTGCTTTACATATATGTATACATATATGTGTGTACACATGACTGTAGAAAAAGTGTGTGTACACTTTGACCTGTGTCAAAGACAGACTGCACATGTGAATTTATCTCTTATGGCTGCAATGAAGCTAAAGAATTTTTGTTGCTTATTATTTTTCTTATACTTTTCTATGTTTAGATACATAAATACTGTGATATAACAAATTGCCTACAATGTTAAGGAAAGCACCATGATGTACAGATTTGTACAACAATTGGTACCAGATAGCCTAGGTGCACAGAAAACCACACATAGTAGGTTTGTGTTAGTAGGCTCTGATGTCAGCACAATGACAATACCAGTTTTGGACAAATTTCTCAGAATGTCCCCATCACTCCTTGATGTATCTCTGTGTGTGTGTGTGTGTGTGTGTGTGTGTGTGTGTGTGTGTGTGTGTACTATTTGTCCCCCTTCTTTAGAAAACCATAACTAAGTCACTTTCCTAGGAGCATCAGCAGGTCCCTTCTGCAGCCTCTGAAAGTGACACAGCTTCTGTCATAAGTGAACCTGTGTCTCGATTTTGAAGTGATGAAGGGAACCTTTGTCTCTTTCTGTTTTGTTCCTCCCAGGGCCATGCCCAAGGCCCAAGTGTACATTTCAGGCCCAGTGGACAAGTTAAATTATGTCCTGGCTGGGCCACAATGTCTCCATTTCTTCCCCTGGAGAAAGGGCCACACACCAGGGACCTCCAGCCTTGCCAGGTTCCAGCGGAGCAGAATTTACCTCTATGTCTCCATTAGGATAGCAACTGCCACCCACCAGCACCCATGAGTTGACCACCAGTCTCGGAGCACCTGGAACCTCTGTGCACAGCCCACACTGGGCCATTTGCAAGCCAAACTACGGCAACTAAGTCATCTAAATGGGAGAGCATATGGAACTCAATGTCCAAAGTGTGGGGTAAAGGGTGGGGTCAAGGAAGGTCCATGGAGGATGAGTGGACAGATTTTATCCAGGTAACAATAAGGCTCACTGGTCTATCTTATGGAAGAACATGATAAGGAGGAAATGGCCCAGGGAGGGAGGTGGGGAGTCAGCCTGCACTCTGCTATAGCCCAGCTGTGCCCCACCTGTGCAGTTAGGGAGAGAGATCAAAGATCGATAGTACAGAACTGTAGGACAGAGATGGGCTCACACAAAGGAACTGCCACAGTCTCCCAGGAGACCTCAAGTCTAACAAGCAGATACTGAGGAAATGTCATGGGTCTTCAGTCTGTAGATCCCATCCTGAGAACTTCTCAGTGTCCCCAGTGTGAGGAAGACAGTTGGAAATGCCACAGCAGACTGGCATGGGAGCCCAGAGAGACGGGAAGGGAAGGCATACCCAAGGCCATCAGCTGACCCACTCCATCAGTCTGTGCCCCATTTCTGGCCCCTTAAAAGACTATCCACTCTGGCATTCCCCATCCTGATGCCACACTTACCATGCCCACATGGCCCAAAAGCCAGTTCTGTTTGGGAGGCTGAGGGAAAACACGGAGGCGACGATAGTTCCCATAGACAGCATAGATCTGGGTCAGAATTCGGGCCAGGAGCCAGAGGGCACCAATGGGCAGCAGGAGCTGCCATGGGGAGGCCCACTCAGGCCCCAGTGCCAGCCAGGACAGGCTCAGCTGTGACATCCTGCTGGGTGGATAAACAGCACAGTGAAGAACTGAGGTCCAGGAAAGAGACACTGGACAGAGGACAAAGCAGGGAGGAGGAGTAAGATCCAGGGAAGTGCAGGGGAAGAGGCTGTAAGAGTGGAGAAGATGAGGAAGGGGAGGAGCACAGTGATGAGGGAGGGCCAGGGCTAGCAAAACATAGAGGAGGAGAGAGATTGATCAGGAGTTAAGACCTCCCTAAATTGTGCAAAACTAACCAGGGATTTGGTTATTCAGAAGCTACCATGCCCAAGGCCAGCTGGCTCCCTGTGGCATTTGTGCGTGGCCAGCTGGCTTTCTGCCCTGCCCTGCCCTGCCCTTGGGTTGTACCTTCCCTACCCCAGATTAGTTCCCTACGACATCACCGCCCCCAGCCTGACACTTCCTCTCAGGAACAGCAATCTACCATACCTTTCCTCTCCTCTCCTGGAACTCTTTTCTCCCTGGCTTCTGGATGTTTGGAGGTGGGCCATTCTAAACCAGCCAATCCCTGCCAAGCCTGGATGCCTCCTCCTTGCCTGGGAAAGTGGCCAAGATGGGGGTAGAATTAACTTGGTGCAAAGAGGAATCATCATAGACCGGCAAAACATGGACACCTGAATCTTAGGACTATTGCGGGACGTGGTTGATGCTGAGTTACGTACTTCCAGCATTCCAGCTCCTCTGTGGATGTGGCACACTAAGTAAAAGGGTAAATTTGGGAATCCACAACCAGAATCTGACCAGCCTGGTCCCCATCATCTCCCGAGCTTCTGCCCAAAGGACTGTGAGGATAGCAGGCACTGTTTTCCAGTGAGAAGGCTGTGGGACTGGAGTCTGCCCACCAGTTGCTCAGCCTGGTGGAGCACAAGTCCTATCTTCTCACCAGAAACAAGACTTTCTGGCGCACAAAGAAACCCCGATTGGGGTTTCCAGGGATCAAGAATACAGCTGAGACTGGGGTGGTCAGAGCTGGGCAGCGCACAGAGTAGGGTGTCCGTGGGGGTGAGAGAGACCTTGAGCAGATGGGATCCGGGGAAAGGTAAGTGTGTGTGTGTGTGTGTGTGTGTGTGTGTGTGTGTGGAGTGTGCACGTGCGTGCATACACGCACAAATGCCAGCAGAAGCCAGAAGAAGGCATCTGCTCCCCTATAGCTTGAGTTACAGGTGGTGCACCTGACATGGGTGCTTGGCGCTGGCCCTCTGGGAGAGTAGCATTCTTAACTGCTGAGTCATCCCTCGTTCTCTTTGTTTATTTTTCTTTCGTTCTTTCTTTTTTCTTCCTTCCTCCCTTTCTCCCTCTCTCTCTCCTTCCCTCCCTCCCCCTCTCTCTCTCTCTTTTTCTTCCTCCTTCCTTTCCCCCACCCCTTCCTTCCCTTCTCCCTTTTTCTTTCTTTCTGATCTTTTGGAGACAGTTTCTCTGTGTAGTCCTGGCTGTCCTGGAACTTATCCTATAGCCCAGGCTAGCCTTGAACCCACAGAGATCCGCCTGCCTCTGCTTCCTGAGTGCTGGGGTTACGAGATATGCACTCCTGAACCCAGACCAACTTCTACCGTTTCTAAGCTGGAGCCCAAATAACACTTTAGCTATATCCACTCTCCTGTATGATCATAACTTGTGCATTTTGTCGTTTTGAGGCAGTGTTTTATTTTATGTAGCTAAAGATGACTTACGCTTCTAAACCTCCTAATCCAGCCCCGAGTGCCAGAATTACAGGTGTGCTCCAGAGTGCTCAGTTTTTGCAGAATTGGAGACCAAACCCAGGGCCCTCTTTTTTTAATTTATTTTTTATTTATTAGTGTTTTGCCTGTAGGTAAGTCTGTGTGAGGAGGTCAAAAACCCTGGAATTGGAGTTATAGACAAGTGTGAGCTGCCATGTGTGTGCTGGGAACTGAACCCCAGTCCTCTGGAAGAGCAGCCAGTGCTCTTAACCATGCCGCTATCTCTCTAGTACCCTCCCCCCAGGCCTCTTCTATGTTAGGTAAGCACTCTACACACTGGGCTACAGTCCAGGCTTCTAATTTATATTAAAAAAAAAAAGCTCAGGAGAGGAACAAGGACTTAAAGGGACAGTGGACAGGAGCAGTTACCGCTTAGGCTTTAGAGACAGAGCAGAGAGGAGGAAAGCTACTCACAGAAATGCATGGGAAGGGGTAAGAGGGGAGCAGACAATAATGAGGAGAAGGAAGAGGAAGAGAGGGAGATCAGACTGTGACACCACGGAACGGATTCAGACCTGTTAATCATATGGGCATGACTCATGACTCAGTTGCCTAGCGATCCCCATCTCCTGGACCACCTGCTCCCTGCAGCTGTGTTCACCCCATCCTGAGCCAGGACCCTATAGACCCAGCTTGGTACCTTCTTATCTATTCCCCACAGCCTCCTCTCCCTTTTTTGGGGAGGGACATCTTTGTCTCTGACTTCTGACCTGGAGGGGTTTATGAGGGGCTGGCTGGGTTGGACTGGACCAGCCAATTGCTGCCAGCCCTAATTCCTGCTCCTAGCCTGGGAAGGTGGCCAAGATATGGGGGGGGGGGTAGGGCTGGCCTTGTTTAAAGGTAAGGCAATTGGGGTTGTAAAGCACTTGATCCTTAGAACCTGGACACTCCCTTCTGGGATAAGGGACACGAATGGAGGTGTGGGCAATGGTGATTTGGAGTTACCATGTGCCCAACACCCATGACCTTGTAAGGACAGGACATATTAGGCAAAAGAATAGAATTTCAGAGGCCCAGGGGACCAGGACCAGGTAATCCTGGAGACAGAGCAGCTTGCAAGGTGGAAGGATGCTGTGCAACATTTCTTGGTGTGGAACTAAGGTTCTGTGATGCTCTTGCCCGACAGCCTCACAGCCTGGGAAAATTCATGTTCTTCCTCCAAGGCTTGGAGTCTAAGAAGACCAGGGCCCAGGTGAAAAGGATCAGGAATAAAGAATCCAGCCCTGCTGGAGATTACCCAGGTCAGATTGCAAAGATAATGAGCCCAGCTGCCAGAACATGGCTGGGGCTAGGCTGAGCTGCGGGGCAAGGGGTAGAAGGACATGTCGGGTGGAACTGAAAAGGCTTCCGAGGAGATGGGCGTCCACGAGGAGAGGGCAGAAAGGGGACACTGAGTCCTCTTTCTATATCTGACTGTGGGGATGGCCAGCTCTCTTGACTGCAGATCTCACAGCTGGGGAGGCAGCTGTCCATGGAGAGTCTTTGAGGAGGAGAAAGGAGGGCCAAGAAGAGGGAGCGAAGGAAGAGCCTGGTGATTCCTACAGGAGCTGCTGTGTGCAGAAAGTGGAGCGTGTAGGGGAATGTCTTAGTTAGGGTTTCTATTGCTGCGACAAAATACTATGACCAAAAAGCAAGTTGGGGAAAAAGCATTTATTTGGCTTACACTTCCACATTGCTCTTCATTATTGAAGGAAGCCAGGACAGGAACTCAAACAGGGCAGGATCCCGGAGACGGGAGCTGCTGAGAGGCCTCAGAGAGGTGCTGCTTACTGGCTTGCTTCACATGGTTTGCTCAGCCTGCTCTCTTATAGAAGCCAGGACCATCAGCCCAGAGATGGCACCATTCACAATGGGCTGGGCCCCCCGCATTGATCGCCAGTTGAGAAAATGCCTTACAGCTGGCTCTCATGGAGGTGTTTCCTTGACCGAGGCTCCTTCCTCTCTGGGGATTTTAGCTTGTGTCAGATGACACACATAAACCAACACTACAGGAAAGTACTACATTACGCAGCATCTTCTCCATAAAATGTGCTTACTGTACGCTGGACGACTGTGGTGCTTAATGCTTAATCTTGCTTGTCAGTTTGACTAGATCTGGAATCAACTGAGAGGCATTCCTCTGGACAGGCTTATGAGGCTACTTCCTGCAAAGATGAACTGGAGAGGAAGATCCTCCCCTAGAAGGCAGCACTTTCTAACTGCAGCCCCGATATAAAGAGACCTGAAGGAAAACAAGCAGGGTGCCTTTTCCTGCCCGCCTTCATGCCTTGCTGGCGAGTGGATCCACTCTGAATCTGCTGCTGTTTGTGGACACTGGAATCTAGATTCGCCATTCTTCCAATGTGGACTGAAGACCAATGGTTCTTCAGGTACCCTCCAGGTTTTGAACTGCTGAGACATTCAGCTTCACGGACTGAGCAAGTACAAGGTCCTCAACTTCACCATACAGACTTCTCAGCCTCTGCACCATACAGATTCAGCCAGACTTGCTGCACCCCTTAGTAACGTATTCTCATTGTATTGGCTGTTCCTCTAAAGGACTGTGATGACCATGATGGTATAATCTTGCATTCAGGCAACCTCAAGGTGTAAGTTTTCCTACCATGCACTCCTCAGCAGTCTGGGCCAGAGTCCTGGATGTCACAGGGGGAGATGCAAGTGATGGCATTCAGAGGAGAAAAGACATTTAATAGAAGAACTAACTGCTGCTCGGTGAGGACAAGCCCCTGTCCAGATCACATGATCCCCCTTGAACCACCCTGGAGCCTGTCCAGACTTACAGACTTAATCTGTGATTGGTTCCAGAGAGCAAGTGCTCAAAGAGTCAGACTCCTAGCCTAACGGCTACCAGAGAGGGTATGTGGGGAGAATCAGGGTCCCTGACGCTGTAGGACGTTAGGAACCGCCTCGCCTCTCTCTACCTGCGTCATCGCCATCTCAGTTCAGTTAGCAAGAGCATCAGGAGGCTGCCGCTAGAGCCCTCAGAAGGGTGGTTTGCGCGCCTTCCCCAATCCCCACTGCAGTCAGGGACACACGTGAACCCATGCAGACTTCTCTTTCGTGCCTGCTGTTCTCAAACTGTCCTAAAGAGGGAGCATTCTCTAAGGTCAGGAAACAAACAGGACCCACACTAGCCCTGCAGAGTCTTGGAAGAATTGCACAGGCATCTGTAGGAGTTAAGGGACCCGCAAACCCCCATCCCCCAACTCTTCATGAGCATTGTGATGCTAGGCAGAATCTTCAAAGCCTGTTCAGAACAGAAAATGAAACAATGTAGCAAATAGATTACTCTAAGAAACAGTTTGCTCCACCATAAAGCAAAGAATGGAGTATTTCCTGGTGAAAAGAAACAGTTTTTAAAAACTGTTAGGCACCATAAAAAGTGCACTCGGTTGTTCAAAATATGTGCAAGACATCTATAATGAAAACCTCAAGGCACTGGTGTGAGAAATTCAAGGAGAACCAAATAAATGGAGAGACATACAGTGTTCATGGATAGGATAACTCAACAATGTTAAAATGCTGATTCTTGATTAAAAAAAAGAAAAAATGCTGATTCTTGGGGGCTAGAGGGATAGTTCAGCAGTTAAGGGTACTGATAGTTCTTTCAGAGGTCCCTAGTTCAATTCCCAGCAACCACATGGTGGCTCACAACCACCTGTAATAAGATCTGGTGCCAACATCTGACCTGGAGAGATACATGCAGGCAGAGCATTGTATACATAATAAATAAATCTTTTAAAAATGCTGATTCTCTTCAAATTGACCTATTGATTTAAAGAAATCTTAAAATCCAAGCAGCACTTTTTGTAGAAGTAGACACTTTCATTTTGAAATTAATTAATTTTGAGCCTGGGTCTCACCATGTAGGTCAAAGTGTCCTGAAACTCCCTATATCCACCTGTCTCTGCCTTCTGAGTGCTAGGATTAAAGGTATTCACTACCACATTCAGTCGCTTATGACATTTATGTGAAAACTCAAAGGACATAGAATTGCCAAAATCTATTTCAAAATAAAAGTATAATTGAAGAATCCCTATTACTCCCTTCAAAACACACTATACAGTTATGAGAATCATGGGGCTGGAGAGACAACTCAGATGTTAAGAGCACTTGCTGATATGGAAGAGGATCAGGGTTCTGTCCTCAGGATCACAAGGCAGCTTACAATTGTCTGTATCTCTAGGTCTTGGAGATCCAATGGCCAATTCTGGATACTGCTGGCACTTATACTTATGCATACTCAAGCACATAAAATAAACACAAATATTTTTCCTTTGAGACAGGATATCTCTATATAGTCCTGGCTGTCCTGGAACTTGCTATGTAGGTCAGACTAGCCTTGAGTTCACAAGATTCACTTGCCTCAGTTTCCTGGGTGCTAAGATAAAGGCTTGCACCACTACACCTGTCATAAATAAACAGGCAGTCTTGAAAACATACACACAAGGAACTATCCAGACTTAGCAGGATATATTTAGGAATATATATGTATATACATATATGCATATGGTAGCAATTAGTTAAAAAGAGGTCATGAATTTGAAGGAGGGTGGGGAAGGATATATGGGAGGGTTTGGAAGGAAGAAAGGGAAGGGAGAAATGTTATAACTACATTATAATCTCAAATAAACAAACAGATAAATAAATAAATTTGGGAGTAATGAGTATGGTGGTCAAAAGCTAACAGTTGCAGTCACTTGAAACAGTCCACCCAGTGACTACTAAAATACCCCTTTTCTATTCTTCTCACAAAGGGCACACAGCAACATTCCCAAGGGAATTTTACCCAGAGTTCACCAATTCCATTTATTTGCTCAAAGTCTAAGATCTTTCTTGTTGTGCGATGCTCCCTCAGGTTCTGATGTGGGTGAATGTGTGGTCTGAAAAGTATAAAGTCAAAGGTAATCACCACTTCGATACACCAAAGAGTAGAGTCACCAATGTAGTAAGACCATTTAAAATTTCATTTGTGGGGTCGTGGGGTGAGTCAGTAGGGAAGGCAGTCTTTCCAAACCTGCTGGATTGCATTCAGTCCAGGGTTCTAGGCAGTGACTCTGATTCCCTTAAGCTGTTCTCTGACCTCCATATGCATGGTGGCATGTGCACCCCCACCACAAAAATGAACACGTAAATGTACTTTAACATAAAGCAATAATGGTGGCGCGTGGAGGCACATAACTTAATCCCAGCGCCAAGGAAGCAGGCACAGGTGAACTCTGTGAGTTTGAGGCTAGCCTGGTCTCCCTAGCAAGTACTGGGTGAGCCAGAGTTACACAGTGAGGCTCTGTCTCAAATAAATAACCTCGTGCGAGACTTGTTTCCGTTCATGGTAAGTTATTTCGGTTATGTTTCTGGCTGTTTGTAACTCTCAAACGTGAATGCTTTTCTGATTCTTTAAGTGAATACATGACATGAAAAAGTAATAAAATACAGAGTCAGCTAGGAGTGTAGCTCAGTAGGGGAGAATGTGTTAGGCTCTGGGCCCAACCCCGTCACTGACCCCCTAAAACAACAAAACACAAACAAGATACAAACAAATAAAAAAACCAAAGACAATTTAGAAGAGGGCAGAAACCTAAAATTAAATAGACTTGAAATAGAGTTTTGCTCTGAAGCCATTTCTCACATTAGAAAAGAAAAAAAAAGCTATCTATCTATCTCTCTATCTATGTTTTTCGGCACAGGGTTTCTCTGTGTAACAGCCTGGCTGTCCTGGAACTTTCTCTGTGGACCAGGCCTACCTCTGCAAGTGCTGGGATTAAAGGCGTGCACAACCACTGTGTGGTAAAACTATTTTCAATAACTTTTTTTTTTGAGGCAGTGCTTGTGTATCCCAGGCTAGCTTGGAACTTGTGTAGCCAAGGATGACCTTGAATTTCTAACCTTCCTACCTCCAGCTCCCAAGTACTAAATTTTAGTCTTGTAACACCATGTCTGATTATGGGATGCTGGGGTTGGAACCCAGGACTTCCTGCATTCTAGGCAACCATCCTACCAATAGACCTCAGCCTGGCTTTGAGACAGTATTTCACTGTGTAGCCCAGGCTGACTTCAATCATTGGTCTCTAATGATCCTTTCTTTCAGCCTCCTGAGTAGGGGAAGGATAGGCATGTGCCACCATGCCCAACTGAAACTCATTTTTTTTTTAAACTAAGCATGCCTAGAGCAAAAGCCAAGGCTTAATTTTTTTCTAAGACTTAATTTATTCATTATGAATACAAGGTTCTGTTTCCATGTTTGCCTGCGCGCCAGAAGAGGGCATCAGATCTCATTACAGATGGTTGTGAGCCACCATGTATGTAGTTGCTGGGAATTGAACTCAGGACCTCTGGAAGAGCCACCAGTGCTCTTAACCTCTGAGCCATCTCTCCAGCCCCTGAACTTCACTTTTAATGGTCTTGTGATGGGAGAAGAGAAGTCAAAGCCCGGAAGTGATTCGATAAGGTAAGCTTGTGAGAGCCTCCTGCAGTGAGAGACTCGCTATTTCAGCAAGGTTGCTGAAAAGACAAAAGAAAGCGGGGGAGCCTGTCAGTATGATTTCATTTAAATTTTAGCTGCTTTAGCTATCACAAGTCCTGAAAGTTATTTAACACCATCCTCCAGGATTCCAAGATTCCCCAAGCTTGAGGAACAATCGTCTTCAGATTCTACAGCTATCCCTTATCAAGTCAGGTCTCGTGTAGCGATCCACTTCTGTAAGTGCAGCATCAAGAAGACAGAAGCAGGAGGACCGCTCTAAGTTTGACGAAAGAAGATAAAAGGGTGGAAACGTAGTTGGAAAGTCTCTGCATCCCAATAATCCTCTCCGCCAACGCAATAATCCAAATCAGACCAAATTAGAAAAAGCCCAGGTTTAATAGATATCACGCTCCAGGATGGCTTTCTAGCCCCGCAGAGAGGAGACAGGAAAGGAAGACTGAAAACCCATGTGTTTGTTCTTTGGGGGGCATTTTAATACCCTGTGGAGTGGTTTTGCGCATCCCTGGGGAGGGGGTCATCGTTTGGCGGACTTTCTCAGGGGTGGAGTCTGGACTGAGGCAGCACCAGGGAAGGGGGCTTGGAGCTTGTGTCCGAACATTCCAGACTCTTTGGATATACCTATGCCAGGGGCTGGAATGAAGCCTTTACCCAAATAGTAGTGAATTTAAGGGTTTGCCTCAATGACCACAGAGTCTTTCTGCCGGAAAGACTGTTCCCTTCTCCTACACAAAACACCTGTGGTAGCTCTCATAGGATGAAGTCTAGGCTTGAGCTCCAGAACACTCATCAGCAGGAGGCAGTGAGGATCTTGGGGTCAAATTCTTAATTGGTGCTCGCCGCCGCTCAGGCATAAAAGGCAGTTCTACTTATTCAGAAATCCAAAGAGGTAGGCGGGTGGGTGGGGTGGAACCAGGCGAGGTGTGGAGGTCACTGTGTACCCGGGCTTAGCGGCTCTACTCGCAGCCACAGCCCGCCCTCCGCGCGCAGGATCAGCTCCGGCTGCCTGCGCGGCTCCTTGTCGTCGGGCAGGACGCGGAAGCGCAGCAGTGTGAGCGCCAGCGCCACCTTCATCTCGCTCATGGCGAAAGTCTGTCCTATGCAGTTCCTGCGTGAGGACAGGGTGGGGACTGCACCGGGACCCAGGCAGGCACTCCCCAGCCAGACACTCCCCAGCCGGACCCAATTTGACCTGGTCTCTGATGCGCCTGGTCAGTCTGAGGGGCAGAAGGGCACTGATGTGCCTGGGACCCTGCATGGCCTTCCGTATTACTGGGGCCTGCCATAGCTTCAGTGCCAACTCAGACCAGGGCAGGACTCCGAGTACAGAGCCTTTAACCTTGGAACCCCGGGTTTTGCAGGCTTTTGCACACAACCCAAGCAAAGATCGGTAAGGAGACCCAGAATCTTGACCCAATTGTCCCCTGTCCCCACCATCGGACCCAGAGTCCTCCCCTTTACCCCAAGATCACCGATCTCACCTGGGCCCCGCGGAGAAGGGAATAAAAGCCAGAGGTGACCTCTTCTGTGGAGTTTCTGGGTCAAATCTGAAGGGGTTATAGACCTGCAAGCCAGGCAAGACTATGCTAAAGAGTCGTGTCTCTTGCCACATTCTGCTGGCCGCAGAAAAGACAAATATAGAAAAAACCGGATGATAGCTCTGGTTTCCCAGGTAGGCCTCTTCCCCAGGTCCCAGAGTTGGGGAAAGGGCAGGGTCACACCTCAGGATCTGGCCAGACGGAAGGATTGTGATGAACCCCGAAAATGCTGATGACACAGACATTCCCTGTCGAGTAAGGAGACAATGAAGAAAATGTCCACGTTGTTTCTGGGGACCACCATCCTACCCATTCCCCTCCTCCCACTGATACTTAGGGCACCTTTGGGGATGACCCGACCATCTGGCAGCACAACGTCCTTGGTGCAGCAGCGGGAGATTATTGTGACCGGAGGATGCAGCCGCAGACTCTCCTTGATGCACATGGTCAGGAAGGGCAGCTGGGCCAGGTCGTCCCTAAAGAACATGCCACATAATTACCAGGAGCAAGACCAAAGCCCTGCCTAGCCTCTCTGCCACTCAGTGAGACTGATCCATACACAGTTCTGTACCAAAACTATTGTTCTTAAAAAATAACTAATTTTTTAAAATTATGAGTGTGCATGTGTCTCCCACATATGTCTGTGGAGGCCAAAAGAGGGCGTCAGATTCCCTGGAGGTGGAATTAAAGGTTGTTGTGACCTGTCTGATGTTGGTGTTGGGATCTAAACTAAATTTCTCTGGAAAAATAGTTAAGTGCTCTTAATTGTTGAGCCATCTCTGTATCCCCTTGGCTTTGGTTTTTTCTGGTCCAATGTTCACCTTGAACTAGTTATGTAATGAAGGATCACCTTTAACCTTGATTCTCTTGCTTCCACTTTCTAAGTGCTGGGATGAAAGGGATATTAGTAAACTCCAGATATGCTCATGAATACACGAGAAGTTAATATCTGGTAAAATAAAAGAGGGCACGCACGCACACACACACACTCAGGAAATCTTGAAAATCAACAGATAAAGAACATATGATCCAGGGGAAAAGTAGAGAAAGGGTATAAACTGAGAATTCGGGGGGGGGGGCAAGCATAAGATATCTAAAAAGAGATATCCAAGTTGGGTCTATTATTCCTGCAGATAAAAGGACGAAGATGGTAAATTCCAGGCTAGCCTGGGCTACATAGCTAGACAAGTCTATAAAAACCAAAGAAAGACTGGCTTAGTGGCATACATTTTTATGCACATTGGTGTTTTTCCCTGTATGTATGTCTGTGTGAGGGTGTCAGATCCTCTGGACAGTTGTGAGCTGGGTGCTGGGAATTGAACCTGGGTCCTCTGGAAGAACAGCTAGTGCTCTTAACCCCTGAGCCATTTCTCCAGCTCCCAGTGGCATACATTTTTAATCCCAACATTTGGGAAGCAGAGGCAGGTGAAACTCTGTGAGATCCAAGTCATCCTGGTCTACACAATGAGTATCAGGACAGCCAGGGCTAAGTAGATACTGTCTCAAAGAAAGAAAAAAGAAAAATCAAACAGCATCAGACATGATGGCTCACATCTATAATTGCAGGACTTGAGATGCTTGACTGAGGCAGGAGGAGGCCAAGCCCAGCCTAGGCTAACCAGTCAACAGAATAAGAGCTTGTCAAGAAGATGAGCAAGGTGGTGACTAAAGAAAACGGGGAATGCCAGCACTGGGGAGGCAGAGGCAGGTGGATCTCTGTGAGTTTGAAGCCAGCCTGGTCTACAGAGTGAGTTCCAGGACAGCCAGGGCTACACAGAGAAACCCTGTCTCAAAAAACAAACTGGAAGAAAGAAAAAAGAAAGAAAGAAAGAAAGAAAGGAAGGAAGGAAGGAAGGAAAGAAAGAAAGAAAGAAAGAAAGAAAGAAAGAAAGAAAGAAAGAAGGGAAGGAGGAGGGAGGGGTAAATACACCAGATTACGAGTTAACAGAGAGAGATGAAAGACTTTTGGCAGTGGGAGGGATGTTATGTCACATCTATTCCAGGTAAGAATTAACAAGGTATGAAGACTGGCTGAGGTGTGAGGTGGTAGAGGGGACCCACACATTGATCCTGGGGATGTAGACATGTACAGAGGCTACCTGTAGTAGACAGATGGTAGTCCAGGGACCCAATACTAGGGTACTTGAAAAACAAGGTCTGTATGATGAGCTAGGGCTGGGGATGAAGCTCAAGCAATAGCACTTCCTACTGTGTCCAAGGCCCAGGTTCCATCCCTGGTACTGAAAAGATAAAACAATAAACTAAACATTCTTAGGGTTATAGATGGTTGATAAGACCAGAATGATTTTTCCATCTCTAATAAAGAAGAACCAAGAAGAGACTTTGAATATGTCATGAGTTCTTGGGAGCTGTTTTAATGGCTCATTAGATAAAATGCTTGCCATGCAAGCATGAAGAGTGAAGTTTGGATCTCCAACCAGGAGGTCATAGCGGACCCAGAGGCAGATCAGGCATGCTGTTAGACCTATCATAGCAGCAAGCTCTGTTCAGAGAGGGACCGTAGGTAAAGGAAGTGGAGAAAAACCAAGACATCGGATATCAACACCCGTCCTCCATACACATGCACAAACACATGTACACACGTTTGTCTGCATACAAATGCAAACACCCATACACACATGTCCACCCTCTTACACACATCATACACATACTTTTAAAGTTCTCAAGCTGGAAAGACAGCTCAATAGTTAACAGCACTCACTGCTCCTCTAGATGACCTGAGTGTGGTCCCCAGAACCCATGTTAACTGGTTCACAGCTGCCTTTAACTCAAGTTCCAAGGTATCTGATGTCCTTTTCTGACACACACACACACATGGCTGACACTCATGCAGCCACACACATATATGAAAATGTATAAAAATTAAAAGTTAAGTAATTGCTAGATTGGTGTAGGAAGTTCTTCTGCATATGTGTTGCTTTTATTGATTAATGAATAAAGAAGCTGATCTAGCCTTTGATGGGTAGAATAGAGCTAGGCAGGAAAACTAAACCTAATGCTGGGAGAAAGTAGGTGGAGTCAGTGAAAAGCCATGTAGCCGCCACAGGAGACAGATGTCTCTGCCGGAGCTGCCGAAACTTTTCTAGTAGGCCATGACCTCGTGGTGATGCACAGATTAATGGAGATGGGTTAGTTTAGGAAGTAAGAGCTAGCTAGAAATACACTTAAGCCATTGGCCAAGTAATATAGTTTCTGCATTATAATTTCAGGAGTCTGAGCAGTCAGAAATGAACAAGCAGCTTTCCCCAAGAAATTGGTGCCAATGTGGGTGACTACATCCATAAAACCTGAGAGAACATTTTTTTTCTTGGATGGTCTCTGCTTGTGGCAAGTAGGAGCACCATGGCTCCTTTAAGTGAGATCTTCCTGATTCAGTGGTAGCAGAAACAAACAAAATGTGTGTTTTTGAAATGGCAGCTTCCCAGCACAAACTCTGGCTTTTTTAGGAGGCTGAGCATTTGAATGGGGTTTGTGGGCAGCATGGTGCAAGTTACTTAGTGGCAGCATGGGCCAACTGGTTACCAGAGCTGAGGTGGTAAGGACGGCTCTCACCCAGCAGTCTCAGAGACAGTGAATGGAACTCCACCATGTTGGACTGGGCGGAGCCAACAGGCAGGACCATGGAGTTGGTCCTAGACATGCCTGCTTAGCAATAAAAAAGAAAAAAAGGGCGCTTCTGGTCAGAAAATAATTACAGCTATGTAATAAAGACAGATTCCGATGAAAAAAACCTGTAAATGGGTCACAGTGTTGAATAAATGTATGTAGGCTTGAGAGAGAAAGAAAAAAGAGTACAGACAGTTGTAATATAAAAGAGCACAGACAGTCATAGGTTAAAGGAGTAAAGATTATAAAATAAATATTAAGCTTGTAGAAAAAGTAATAGAGTAAGAAAAATAAGCTACATAAAGATGAAAAATACACAGAGAGTCTAAATTATGTGTATTATTGTGTTTTCTTTGAGTTTTTTTTTTTACTGTGAATGAGCTAAGTACAGAGAGACATTTCATTGTATAGGCTGCTAAGCTAAATATATATATTTTAAAGGTATCTTGACTTCAAAATTTTGTCTAAGGATTTGTTGCTTTGGAAAAGAGGTTCTTCTTTTGTTTCCACAGAGGATGAGAACCTGTGGATTCCTTCCAGACTAATGTGGTTTGGTGGACCAAAATCCTCTGAAAGGTCACCGTGAACACCCCCAAAACTTACTTTGCCCAACTAAAAGCAGGAAACAGTATGGAGAGAACTATGCCCAAATTCCCTAAATGATTGTTATGTTTGTTTGCATGTAAGGGGGGATATGCTATAGAGATGAATACTTTGCATTGGTATGGATCTTGGTCTATTGATACAAATTTAAGGTCAATTTTGTGGTTTTTCTTAAGATTTATTTATTTATTTTGTTTACAGTGTTCTGCCTGCATGTGTGCCTGCAGGCCAGAAGAGAGCACCAGACTTCTTTTTTATTTATTTATTTATTTATTTATTTATTATGTACACAGTGTTCAGCCTCCATGCATGCCTGCAGGCCAGAAGAGGGCACCAGATCTCATTACAGATGGTTGTGAGCCACCATGTGGTTGCTGGGAATTGAACTCAGGACCTCTGGAAGAGCAGTCAGTGCTCTTAACCTCTGAGCCATCTCTCCAGCCCCAGCACCAGACTTCTTTACAGATGGTTGTGAGACACCATGTGGTTGCCGGAAATTGAACTCAGGACCTCTGGAAGAACAATCAGTGTTCTTAACCTCTGAGCCATCTCTCCAATTTTGGAGCTCCAGCTCCAATTTTGTTATATATATATTTCTGCTCTTGATTAAGGTATTGTGTTTGTGCAGCTCATTTAAAAATGTAACATATAATTAAGAAATATATGTCAATAGAGAGTCAAGCTTGCAGTCATGTTAGTTAGGTTTTCTAGATGTACAGAGAGGTATTTCAGATGGATAGATATTCTTCAGAGCTTTCAAAGACTACACAATATGGCATTTAAAATGTTTTAAGAACTTAAGACTTTTCATGACAATGAGACACATCTGCTCCTGCTACTTCAAGAGGATGACAGGCATCAAAGAGGCTCCTCCTGGAGTTTGTTAGGCATTTGGGCAAGAAACTGCTCTTGCCTGAACTGTTTGACTGGACTTTCAGGACCCACAGAAAAGTGACTGCTGAAGCTGCCTAAAGAAGGTGAGACAGTCCTCAGGGGTTCCTGCTTCATGAAAGAGTCTGCAGGACACAGAAAAAGTGACTGACAAACTTCCAATATAGGTAGAACTGTCTTTGAAATTTCCTGCTTCATGGAAAAGTCTGTTGAATATTATGGGCTTGTAGGCTGAAGATGGATGCTCCAACAATACAGAAAAATGTTGGGTGATTGTCCAGGCAGCAAGATGTCTGTGTTAATTCTAGAGTTTTGAAAGTTGCTTGCAATGTACCTCCTATTTACTTATGTAATATTGTATCCTTCTGAGATCTTTGATGGTGTTGAAGAATAGACAGTTATAATTATAGTTTTTCTCAGTTATGATAAAAGATAAAGTAGATATAAATATTGTAACTGTAATTCTTACTTGATACCTGTTTTGTTATATGTAATTTTATTACATTAAAATTAAAACCTTACATTTTATTTGAACAGAAAAGGGGAAATGGTGTGGAAAGTCCTTCTGTATATGTGTTGCTTTTATTGGTTAATGAATAAAGAAGCTGCTTTGGCCCATGATAGGGTAGAATAGAGTTAGGTAGGAAAACCAAACTGAATGCTGGGAGAATGTAGGCAGAGTCAGTGAGAAGCCATGTAGCTGCTACAGGAGACAGAAGCCTCTGCCAGAACCTGCTGAATCTTTGCCAGTAGGCCACGACCTCATGGTGATGCACAGATTAATGGAGATGGGTTAGTTTAGGAAGTAAGAGCTAGCTAGAAATATGTTTACACTCTTGGCCAAATAGCATTGCAAATAATATAGTTTCTGTGTGGTTATTTTGAGTCTGAGTGGCTAGGAAACGAACAAGCAGCCTCCCCCAACTCTAGATGTATTGGTATGTGCCTGTAATCCCACACAGAGGCAGGAAGATCTGTCTGAGCTAGATTCCAGCCTGGTCTATAAGTGAGTTCTAGGACAGCCAAAGCTACATAGTGACAGCTTGTCTCAAAACAAAAATTAAAAACATTTTAAAAATGTATAGATCAGTAAGAAAAAAAACATAGAAATTCCAAAGATAAGGAAGCAAAGTAATTTGTCAAAGGAAAAGACATATGCACGGCTGATCAAAAGATGAATGTCATGTTCAACACCATTAGGATGTACAGTGGTGTTCATTCACGTAGCAGAGTGAGCTACAACTTTTCAGATTCGCAAACACCTCCAAGTTCCACACATATACTGAAGACACAAAGAACTGAGCACTCTCCAGGTCTGTGTGTGGAAGGGGATTTTCCAAGAGCTACTATGTTATAGAACTCATGAGTGATGTTTTAAAATTATATGTGTGTGTGTGTGTGTGTGTGTGTGTGTGTGTGTGTGCATGAAGGTACCTGCAGAGGCCAGAGAAGGCAACAGATTCCCTGGAGTTGGAGTTTCAGGCAGTTGTGAATCACCCAGCGTGGGTACTAGGAACCAAAATCTGGTCCTCTGCAAGAACATCAAGTGCTCTTAGCTGCTGAGTTGCTTCTCTAATCCCAAGGCATTTTTAAATAGGCACTTTAACAGCACATATTCTAAAGGTCTGACTTTAGCAACTGAAGTCTTGGAATTTGTTCTGCACAGGTATTCACATGTGATACAAAGGGTTGAAGTACACAGATACTCGCTACACTGTGTTTGTTAGAGGAAAAGGCTGAAGGACCAGCAAGAAGGCTCAGAGAGCAAAGGCACAACATACAAATACACAGTAATAAATAAATAAATAAGTAAAAAAGAGAAAAAGATTGGAAGCTAGGCAAATGTTCATTAAGTTGGGAATGTTTTGATAAAATCATGATACATTCTGGCTGCCCTAAACAGCACAGCACACATTTTTTTCTTTTTTTCATTTTGGTCTTATTTGTAGCCCAGTCTGCCCAGAGTTCACTATAATCTGCAGCAGTCTCTGTAGTCCTGACATTGCAGCCTGAATTTTCCATACCAGGCTTTCCCATGCATGTTTATCTTGGATCTTACATTGACTTCCAAAGGTCTTCAGTGGGCACACCTTTGATTAAAGTTCAAGTTATTTGTTGATTTATTGAGGGTTTTTCTATGTAGCCCTGGCTGTCCTGGAACTCAATCTGTAGGCCAGGCTGGTCTCAAACTCACAGAGATCTGCCTGCCTCCTCCTGCCTCCCGAGTGCTGGGATTAAAGATATGTGCCACCACCCACTGGGAAAGCTCAAACTCTTAATAGTTTTAAAATGTTGTATTTCCATCTCCAGCCTCATGAGGAGCCTCCCTGGTCCTCACATGCATTTCCCAAGCATCCAGGCACATTACTCTCCCTGACTCCTAAGCATGTCAAACTGTCTGATGCACGCTTCCCTTCTGGTAAGGAAGAGATGTCTCCTTAACCTGAAGAAGTTCTGAGTGCCTTGTTCACTGTGCCATCAAGCAGCTTGGCTTCCTTTATTTTTTTGCTTCATTAGTTAAGATCAGCCCTTCTGCAGACTGAAGCAGGATGATCACTTGAGTCCATCAGTTTGGTACCAGCCTAGGCAGTATAGCAAATATCCCACCACAAACTGACCAACTTAAAAACACATCTAGGAATGGGCACGGTGACATGATTTTATAATTCCAGTGCTCAAGAAGGGGCATGAGGATGGATCTGAGGTTACCCTAGTGTCTTAAGGTATCTATCACTATGAAGAGCCACCATGACCATGGCAACTCTGTAAGACACTTCAATGGGGCTGGCTTACAGTTTCAGAAGTTTAGTCCATTATCATCATGATAGGAAGCATGATGTGTAGGCAGACATGGTGCTGGAGAAGGAGCTGAGAGCTTTGAGGTCTCAGAAGCTCAAGGCAGCTCACTTCCTGTTGCCTGCCGATCAGGATCCCCTGTCTACAGTGCACTCAGACGATTTATAAAAGTTCACTAATTTTGACTAGCAAATTAGTGAGGTGGTAAATGTGGGCTTTTGGGGGGGGCGTTTGAGACAGGGTTTCTCTGTAGCTTTGGAGCCTGTCCTGGAACTCACTCTGTAGACCAGGTTGGCCTCAAACTCACAGAGATCCGCCTGCCTCTGCCTCCCGAGTGCTGGGATTAAAGGCGTGCGCCACCACCGCCCTGGGCTTTGAGAGCTCTCTGTCACTAAGCATACAGTCTTTCTCTTGCTAGCCATCTCTCTGAGCTCAGCTTCTATGTACACCAAGCAATAATGGAAGAATCAATAAAAGGAGATTCTCTTCCCCATCTGGGGAGCAGAGCCAAAGAGAAGGGCTATAGAACAGATCACAAGGACCTATGCTCACCATTCAATCTCCTCTGGATCACGGTCCCTCAGCAGCTCCCGCACCTCCTGCCGGCAGCGCTCCTGGTATTCTGGGTGCCTTGCAAGGTTGTACAGGGTCCAGGAAAGCCCACTAGCTGTAGTGTCATGACCTGCAGGATCAACAGGAAGACTTATGTCTCTGGGCTGCTTCCATACCACAGGCTGGACAGTGTCTAGGCAGCAAGGTCCTCAGGAAGGCTGAGGAACGGGTGGATGCAAGGAATGGAGAGATCCTGGGTGTCCCCCTGACAGATGACTCTGGGACTAACAGATCCTTCCCTTTCTGTAGCCCTACATAGGGACTCTCACCTCCAAACATGAAGGTGTCAGCCTCTGCCCGGATGTCCTCATCAGACAGCTCCTCTCCATGTTCATCCTGTAGACAAAGCAAGACCACAGCTCATACAGTGACTGAACACTAATAAGTCTGTCTTGAGACAAGGCCTGACACTCACTCACTGTGCACACAGGATTCCCTTGTATTAATTATCTCCAGGGCTTTCCAAACAATTTCATCCTTGGCTTCTTACTGTTCTTTGCTTCTTCTACACAGCATCCAGCAGTCACCTCTAAAACTTATCTCTAACCTTTTCCTCCTTTTTACAACCACTGTTTATGCCTCCCTAGTACTCTCTAGATTAAGTTCAACTTCTAGATAACAGTGGATATTAGGATCCATGCAACTCAGACCCCAGAAAAGCCCACCTTGGCCAGCAAGAGCACATCAATGAAGTCTAAGGTCTTAGACTTAGCCTTGGCCTTCACGAATTCATCAACACCCTGGCTATGGAGGGTGCGTCGTCTCTCCCTGATGACAGCATCTGTGAAGTCGTGCACCAGGTCACAGGCCTTGCGGAAGCGCCGCCCGTCAGCAGTGAGGTAGTACAGGAAGTCCACGCGCAGGAAGAGCTGACGCTGCCGTTTCATTATGAGGGAGCTGAGCTCCAAAATGGCAGCAATGTATTCACTGGGAGACCTGCAGGGCAGGCCAGAGAGAAAGCAAACTCTTAGGACACATAAACCCCCTGCCCAGGCAGAGAACCAGGACTAAGATTTCTCCCCTCTCAAGAAAAGGTGCCTTCCAACCATTCTTCTCTCTGCTCTCACTCCTTATGAGCTTCCATGTCCCAGGGATTTCAGGGTGGACATGGGTATTGCCCTCATCTCTCTTTCTTCTGATGTTCTTCCTTGATTTGTTGCAGATCTGCCCTATTTTCCACATCATGCTCAGATCTTTCCCTCTCCAAATCCTATGTTGTGTATCTACCTGACCGTCCGTCCTCTAAAGAACTGGTATCCAAACTCAGCTGTGATATAAACTCTCATCTTAAATACCTATGGCTGCCTGGGAAACTCACGATGAAGTTTCCATCCTTCTGGATGACTGTTCAACATTCCTAACATCTAGCTGCCGGCTGGACCTGGTGTTCATGCTGCAAACCCAACACTTAGGAAAAAGAGGCAGGAAGATTGTGAGTTCCAGGACAATCTGGGTTACGCAGTAAGACCCTTTCTAAAAATGAAAACTTTCATTTTTTTTTACAAAATAAAAGTTTCTTTATGTAGCCCAGCCTGACCTCAAACTCACAGAAGTTAAAAGAAAAGCAAAGAAGAAAAAAGAAAATAAAAGAAGGAAAAAAGAAGACAATTTTCCACCATCTAATCCTGAGGGACATCTAATCTTTTTTGTTTATTTTTTTGAGACAGGATTTCTCTGTGTAGACTTGGCCGTCCTGGAACTCAGAGATCTGCCTGCCTCTGCCTTCTGAGTGCTGGGATTAAAGGAACTGGTTACCACTGCCTAGTGACAGCTAATCTTTATTTAATAATTTTTTTAACCTTTGATCATATTCTTTCCCCTCTGCCAATTCCTTCTTGAATCTTCCCACCCATCCAACTTTGTTTTTTTTTTCCTCTCTCTTAAAACAAAGCAAAACAAAACTCAAAATGAAACCAAAGGACACATACACACACAAATGGTGTCTGATTTGTTCTGAGCATGAGGTCTGCCTTGGAGTGTGGTAGATATACCCAATGTTACTCCATTGAAGAAAATTGATTTTTCCTTTTTCTAGAAGGTACCAATGGAAATAGCTTCTTAGCTAGGGGTGGGACTTTGCGCCCACTTCCCTTCTTCTTACGGGGATCAGAACAGTTAATCTTGATTAAGACACATCGAGGAGTTGAGCGAAGCGTATTTATGTGTGAGTCTCTAGGGCTATTTCAGGGGAGACTAAGTGGGTCAAAGCCTGCTCAGCATGTGGACAGCACATCCCATTGGCTGGGGCCCCATGGAGACAACAGGGAAAGGAGGAGGAAGGTTGGTTGCAAGCACAAGCAATCTTTATTCTTTGCTTCTTCGCCATCATGATGGGAGGTGCTCTCCCACCCCCATGTCCACCAGGAAGAACTGAAACCTCCAACACCAGGAGCTCAAACATATCTCTTCTCCTTTAAGCTGTTCTGCTCAGGTATTTCGTCACAACAACAACAACAAATTGAACCTCCCAACTTCGTTTTCAGATGTCTTGTTTCCAAACTGACTATTAATGGCAACCTTTGTCTCTAACTCCCTGCTTTATCTAAACAACCCCACCTATCTGAAAGGGTCACTCTTTCTTTTCACTGTCCTTAAATGTCAGTTATAACCCACCTTTTCTCCCTCTGGCCAGTCCCTCCATCCCCAACCTTCTGCCTTGGTCCATGCTCAGGTTCCCAGACAAAGACAGTGACTCACTCCTGACAGTTGCTGTCGAAGCTGAAGATGCATTTCTGCAGACTGTCCAAGGTCATAAGGCTGATGTGTTCAAACATGTCCAGACGGGCGCTGCCCTTGGCGGTCAGCTGCTGCCACTTGGCCTGGCCAGAGAAGTAAACTGAGATGGGCTGAATCTTCCAAAACTCGAATAGAGTCCCCCACCCTGCTCTGAGCCAGCCTTTGGTCTTTGGCCCTGGGCACTCCACCCCAGGGTAGGCCAGGCTTGGGTGAGAACAGCGGTGTTACTGTATGAGACAAACATGGAAGTCAGGATCCCTGAGTTTGAGTCCACCTCTGTGCACCTTTGTTCAGTTTATCAACCTCTCCTCGGTCCCACCGTTTAAACCTTTAATAATAATTAAATTGACTTATTTTTTTGCCCCATAAACTATACTTAAATATCTTGCTTCACTACTTCTACTCTCTTACTGCTGGTGAACTTTGACATGCTCTCTGACCTCTCTGGCCCCCAGTTTCACCATCCATAATGTCATAGTCATAGTGATCTCTACCTTAGAGCAGTGTGGAAATTATATCAGATGACTTAGATCATAGAACTGCCATAATATTTCTGTAGCTAGTAGGCGATCAATAAATGTCTGTTGTCATTGCTATCCTTGCTAGCATAGTGGCAGGAGGTTCAGAAATGTCTTCATTTTTTCATAATTCCTCCACCCTCAGTCTTTGCAACAAGCCGTTATAGCGTTTCCATTGGGATGTAGACCTGTTTCTCCATGGCTTCAATCTGAGATGAACTCAGGACTTGTTTGTTCTGACCTGAGGAATGTTTTAAAAATGATGGTGTGCTATCTCTGACGCTAAGCTTGGAGAGTTACTGAGCTTTTCTCCTCGTTCTCTCTTTCAGAACCCAGACTCCCTTAAGGAATAGCCAGTGAAGTTGTTATTTATTTTTTCTTTTATTTAGCCAGGCATGCTGGTACACATCTTTAATCTCAACACTTGGAAGGCAGAAGGCAGGCAGATCTCAGTGAGTTTGAGGCCAGCTTGGCCTACACAGTGAGTTCCAGGACAGCCAGAGATATATAGAGAGACCTTGTCTAAAACTGCCCCCCCAAAGCAAAAAAACAAAAACCAAAATAACAACAACAAAAACCCAACCCAAAACACACACACATGAAAACAAACACTCCCCCAAACCATATTTTTTTTTATGCTGGGATGGAAACCAGGGCTTTGTGCATGCTCAGAAGACCGTCTAGCACAAGAGCTGGTTGTTTTGACACAGGGTCTTGCTATATACCCATGAACTCACTATACTCTGTCCCAGTCTCCCAAGTGCTGAGATAAAGATGTGTGTCACTGTATTGAGTCTAAGGCCAGTGAGTTTAGAGTGGTATGTTGTTGTAGAATGTTATTTTAACTAGGCAAAGATGTGTTTCACTTGTTTATGTGGCTGGATATCACTCTGTGTATATTACTGTGTAAAGGTGTGTTACATCTGTTTATGCTGCATTTGTTTAACGATGCAGGGATGTGTTATGATGTGTTGCATTTGCTTCACCTTGCCTGCCTAGTAAAGAGCTGAACGGCCAATAGCTGGGCGGGAGGAATGGACAGGTGGGGCTGGCAGGGAGAGAGAATAAGTAGGAGGAGAAATCTAGGCTCTAAAGGAACAAGAGAAGGAGAGAACAAGAGTGATGCCTAGGGTAAGAAGGCAGGCAGGCAGACGCCAGCCGGTCAGATGCACAAAAGCAGTGAAAGTAAGATATATAGAAGTAAGAACGGCCCAAGGCAAAAGGTGGATAAAGAGCAACAGAGTAAGTTAAAGGAGCCAGAACAGTGTCAAAGCTATGACAAGCATTCAGAACTAACAATAAGTCTCTGTGTTGTGATGTGGGAGCTGCTTGGTGGCCTAAAAGAAAAAGCCTGTTATAGTGTAGTTTGTAGAAAGACCTACTAAGCAATAGTCTTTCCAAAGCTCCTGTGACCTTAAGTAGATACAGGTCCTTCTGAGCCCCTTTCGTATGCTAGGAGAATGATTCCATGGTGTCATCTTGGCTATCCTTTAAGAATGGATCATTAGTTCCCCTTTACAGATAGAAAATTGCCGGGCAGTAGTGTCGCACACCTTTAATCCCAGAGCTCAGGAGGCAGAGGGGGGGGGGGCGTGGTGGTGGTGGTAGTTCCTCTGAGTTCCTGGCCAGCCTGGTCTGCAGATCACGTCCCAGGATAGCCAAGGCAACACAGAGAAACCCTGTCTCTAAAAACCAAAAAAGAAGAAAAGAAAGAAAAAGAAAACTAAGGTTTGGAAAGGGAATTTTGTGGAATCAAGGGTATCTAGCCTACCCACTCTTGCAGATTACATCTGAAAGAAATTGCTTTCTACAAGGCTCCAGTGGGACCCCATGCTCAATAAACTCACGTGCATGATGTTCACGCTCTTGTTAAAAATCTTCACATAGGGCTTCAGGATGTCAAAGTGGAAGGCGGGCGTCAGCAGGCGGCGGTGCCGGCTCCACTTATCACCTGAACTCAGCAGGAGCCCATCCCCTAGTAGGGCAACCATGACAATAGGCAAGGGTAGTGCCCCCCTTTAACGCTCAAGGAAGTCCCCTGACCCTCGCCTTGAGGTACTCACCCAGCCAGGGCTTCAGGAGGCCATAGAGAGTCCTTTCCTTGGGTGCAACAGCAGCTGACACAAAGGAGAACAATCAGGGCCCATGGCAAAAGTCGGCAATGGACTTTAGGAGGGGTGGGGACTCTCAGCAAGGGCTGTGCATTTCCCCTTCAAGCTCAGCATGACAAGAAGGGGATGAAGACAAAGTAAATAAGGATGCAGGGCGGGGGTGGGGGCACAGGAAGGGACCAGACCAGATTGTAGTAACAGGTAGAGCAAAGGTCAGGTTGACACGGCACACACGCCCATCATGCCTTCATGTGGCTCCTACTTTGTCTGATACATCCTCCACGTCTGCACACAGCACAACACTCTGGGAGCTGTCCCAGAGACCTGGGACACACTATCTGTTGCAGCTCTCTGATCTCACTGACACATACTTGGACACATGACATATGTGTTATCACAAGACGGCCTGTCTTGGACACCACACACATGGTCTTCCTTGACACAGCACAAACTAGTCTGGCATGATCAAATTGTGCCCTTTGGATACACCTCAGTCAAGATTTAAATACAGTGCTATTAATGTTCCCAATGTGACTTAGACTTTCCCTGTCTCCCGTCACATTCAATAGCATTAAGGCAAGATGGAGAATTCTTGAAGGAGGAGACTGAGGCTAAGAGAAGACAATGACATATGAAGGACTCCCCATTATTCAGTGACTCCTCATTGTTCCAGCTGAGATGGAAGGGACTCCAAGCTGGGGGGATTGAGAGGAAGACAGCATGCAGAGCATTGCAGGGAAGCTCCACCAGAGCTCCGATGCGTCCAGCTCTGTCTCATTGACCCTGGGGCTGGAGGGAGCGGCAGCTCCAAGTGGAGGGCACATGGGCAAGCATCCTGTGGTATCGTTGAGGATGGGGAGTCCTTGGCCCTAAGCCTTTGTCACATCCTTGGAAAGGTCTGGGTCCCAGTGAACAACAAGGGAGAAGGGTAGGGCATGACAAGGAAAGCAGCATCGCCATCATGAGCCCCAGGGGAGCGACCGAGCGTGTGGCCAGCGTGAGCTCTGGCAGGACGGCCTTTTGTTCCTCCATCATCTCCCTACCCCTGCTATATAATGTGATGGTTGGAGCTGAGCTGGGAGGCAGTTTTTGTTTGTTTGTTTGTATTTATTTATTTATTTATTTTTCGAGACAGGGTTTCTCTGTGGCTTTGGAGCCTGTCCTGGAACTAGCTCTTGTAGACCAGGCTGGCCTCGAACTCACAGAGATCCACCTGCCTCTGCCTCCCGAGTGCTGAAATTAAAGGCGTGTGCCACCACCGCCCGGCGTTTGTTTGTTTAGAACATCAGGACTCCCTGCCTTCTCTGATTGCAGGGTCTCTGAATAAAGTACAATTTAAAGATTAAATTATAATTTCCAATCATTAGCATTCACATTGATAGGCGGTATGAACCTCAGTGTTCTGGTTACCTACTCTGGTAGCTCTACCTGGATGGCTTAGGACTCTCCAGGTAGTCACTGACTTATCAGAAATCTCAATGAGGGCCTAGACGCTGTCCCAGCACCCCGCACTCCTTGTCGCGGTCACTTAGTGAACTGAATTGCTGTGCTTCTAGTTTTGTTCCTGGGTTACAGCTTGCTTGGCTTCTGGTTTAAAAGTGTGCTCTAGTGCAGTTTCTTCCCCCTCCCAGGTTATGGCATATGAGGCATCTGGTTTAAAGGCACTATTCTGTTCTATTGTTTTGATCTACTTCACAATTCTGTCTGTTATAATGGGTTACACAGACCTCACTCCTGGTGGGAACCCCTCAGGGAGGAACATCCTGACAACTGGCCTGATTAAGTTTGCTATATTATAAGAAAATGAAAATGACATTTTATTGTAAAAGTTGTGACCACTGTATGTATTACATTCTGGGGGTTGGTGGTGGCCATTAGCTGTTTCTCTCATTATCATATACTACTTTACAATTATAGCTATTTAGCCAATAAAGGGAAAGATATTACCTTAAGTATACATAATGAGTTTACAGTCTCACTATTTTGCTTTCATTTCAGTAAGTTCTATGCAAGAGATGTAAATTTCCTACCTTGTTTCCATTAAAGAGTGCGCTTTGAATTAGTGGAATTGTTTACAAAATTTATTTTATTTTTATTGTGAGTGTATGTGTGTATGATGTGTGGGTGTGTGCATGCATGACAGCTGCATGGAGGTCAGAGGACAAATCTGTACAGTCAGTTTTGTTATTTTACTGTTAGTGGGTGCCAGGGGTCAAACTAGGTCATCAGGATTGTGCAATAAGTGATTTTAGTCACCAAGTTACCTCATCCACCCTAAAGTAATCGTTTCTATGTATCATTTTGTATCTTTAACAGTTTGTGATAAAATTTAATCTGGCCTTAGAGACTCTGATTATGAATGAGTGGCAGATTTACAGCCTCTATTTTATATGTTATATTTTAGAATGAATACACAAACTCTCTGAGTACGACCTGTTGTGGGTAGACCCAACAGCCCAATCTGCACTACTGGAAACCCACTGCCTTTTATTTAATCAGTAAAAAGCCAGATATTTGCTCTCCCTCTCTCACAGTTTTCAGGGTAACAGATGCCTTTTGTATCTCATACTGAAATTACGGGGTTGGCATAAAGATTTTAGGCCCCGTCCCTTACGCCTTCTTGCTTATACAGTATGGTTTCCTATCCAAGATCATTGAAGGCTTTGTTAGCTTGCGGACCTCTGCTGGAATGTAAGATTATGTAACACTCAAACATTAGTGAGACAAAGGAAAAACGTGTAAAACAGACTTTAAAAAAAAATTGAGTAGCAGTGACATCTGCTTGGGTCTTGCACAGTCAGGAACTTTATACCTCAATAAAATGTGGGTGAGTGACCTTAATCTGTTATATTATGTAACAAATGCGATTTGGACTGAATAGTTTCCTAAGAAGCTGATAAATTTGTTTGTTATGTTGCTGGGTCTAATGATACCAAGAAAAGAAATAAAACTACAAAACAAAACAACCACAAAACAGTTTAGTGGGAGAAAGAAGCACAAGAGAAAATAGAAATTCATATTTTTGGTAAGAAAATTTAAAAAGTATCTCTAAAGAAAACATTTTTTGCATCATAAAGTAAGATTTTGCCCAAAGATAAAATGACTTGGATTTTCTCAAAACGGTAAAAGATAAAACCAGGGGAATTAAACACATCACAGAAGATCTGAGCAAATCACATAAGGGTTGTACAAAAGAATCTTCTTTAATGATAGTAGGGTATGGTGATTGAAGGTTATTAAGATTCCTGAGGTCAAACTTCGATACATGAATGTGGAAGTAAAATCTAGCCCTCTGGTTAAATCTGTAGTGGTATGTAAATTAAGCCTCTGTATCTGGCTTTAAGGGAAATGTATAGTAAAGCCTTTGTAGGCACTGAGAGGAATGTTTCAGCAAAGCCTATGTATGTTTGGATTAAATCATTAGAGGCGGAGAAATTGTTTTGAGACTGTTTGAACCTTGAAGAAATGTTGTTCTGGAGAGTCTGCACTTGCTGCCACCTGAGCGCTCTCCACAGCACTGACCTTGGTCCTAAGAGCTGGAGCTCTTTCTTTTGATCAAGCCTGAAAAGTGTGTGGGTTGTCTGCTCTCATGGGCAAGACAAGAGCAAGAGAATGTTGGTAGCTGGAACCTTTCCCAACCCCTATTAACCTTGTATATGTTTGAATAAAGTAACTGGAGTGAGCTAGCTGGGTGTTGGTCTTTTCAAAGAAGGCAGAACCCCTCTGCTCCTTCAGAAAATGAAAGCTTAGCACCTTGGTGAGCTTTTCTCTCTACTCCAGCACCTAAAGCCAACATCAAACAATATAAATCCATGAGGTTCTCTAAAGATATTGATTTGTTCTTTGTAACATTTACAAAGCCAACTTAAAAAAGCAAAAATCTGTGTTTAATCAAGGTAAGTTTTCTATTAACTTTGTCAGGCTCTTAACTACTTAGAAAACTGAGTCTTAAATTCAAGGCTTATCTAAAAGTATCTATAATTTCTAAAAAAAGAATATTTGTTGTTATTTTTATTTGTGTGTGTGCCACATGAGTGCAGGTGCTCACAGAGGCCAGAAGGAGGCATCAGATCCCTGGGATCTGGAGTTACAGGCAGTTGTGCGCTGCCTGATGTGGGTGCTGGAAATTAGACTCAGGTCCTCTGCAAGAGCGCTGAGTGCTTTTCACCAGTGGGCCATCTCTGCAACTCTGCTTTCAACTTTACAGGCAAGTTTATTTAAGACGGTTCTAGCAGAAGATAACTAGATTATTTTTCTGACTGTGATTTTTTTTTTTTTTTGCAAAACTCTAACCAGGACTACTCTAATTCAAATTTAAAATTCATAATCAGGATGTAGTTCAGATGATCAAGTGTTTGCCTAACATGCGTGGAGCCCAAGGTCCAGCCCTTTAACCACATAAAGCAAGTGTGTCTGTGAACACTTGTAATCTCAGCATTCAGGAGCTGGAATTAGGAGGATCAGGAACTCAAGGTTATCTTTACTAAATAGAAGCCAGCTAGGATGTTTGAGAAGCTGTCTAAATAAACAGATTTACAACCACTCTTAAGAAAGGTTTCTAGCTGGGCAGTGGTGGCCCATGACTTTAATCCCAGCATTTGGGAGGCAGAGGCAGGCAGATCTCTGTGACTTTGAGGCCAGCCTGCTTTGTCTATAAAAAGAGTTTCAGGACAGCCAGAGCTGTTACACAGAGGGGAAAAAAAATAAAAAAAAGACTGATCCCCCTAGCTCCCAACAGCTATCAGTTAGCAATAGCACCTCGGCTAGGGGTGGAACTTTGTGCCTACCTCCCCTCTCCAGCCCTCTGCATGCTGGGATTTTGTTCGGCTTGAGCTTGCACATATGAAAGGTGTCACAAATGCTGTGAGTGCATCTGTGCAAATGCTCTGCCGTGTCTGAAAAAGACAGTGCTTTCTTACAATCATCCACTGCCCCTTCCACTCCTTCTGCTCTCTGTTCTGCAATGATCCCTGACCCTTGGGAGGAAGAGATGTAACGCAGATGTCTCTTAGGACAGGTTATTTCACAGTCCTCATCCTCTGCACCTTGGCCAGATGATCGTCTCCAGTGGACCATTCTCCATTCAAGAATATATGGACAGCACAAACTACTTGGTGAGATTTTTGTTTGTTTGTTTTTTGAGACAGGGTTTCACTGTGGAGCCCTGGCTGTCTTGGAACTCACTTTGTAGAACAGGCTGGCCTCAAACACAGAGATTCACCTGCCTCTGCCTGCTGAGTGCTGGGACTAAAGGCGTGTACCACCACCGCCCAGCTAAGATGTAACAATTTTTAATAGTAGTGAAAAATGGTACAAATAAAAGGGTTGGTTAGGGGGACTTTATAGTTTATATTATAAGGAAATTTTTTCACTCCATATTGAGGAAAAAATCTACACATTGTAAATACATCTGTACACACACACAGTCAATGGCTTGTTTATTTGGAAGTAACTGCTCTCAGCTAGGCAACAGTAAAAAAGAATGCAACACAGACCACAGACACTAACAAAACTCAACATCCAAGTGAATGTCTTGGCCTGGCTATACAGCGTTTAATACCCTGAACGCCAGGCCAAAGGGGCAAACCTGAGATCTGGAAATATTGACTGTCTTGTTTCTCTCCTTCCCTATATCAGCTGCTTGCTTGAGAGATGTATGTGTAGGGGTGAGGGGCTGGTGTCTGTGCATGTGGAGGCCAAAAGTCAACCTCAGGAATTATTCTTCAGGAGGCATCTACCTTGGATTTTTGTTTGTTTGTTTGTTTCTGTTTTTGAGACAAAGTCTCTCACTGGGATTTAAGGCTCACCAATTCGACAAGACTAGCTAGCCAATGCGCTCCAGGATCGACCTCCCCCGTACAAGGAATTCAAGTGCATACACCACCACACCCAGCATTTTAGCAAGGCAGTGTTTTACATGAGATGTCCCTCATGTCTTAGGCACTAGAATTCTTGGTTCCCAGTTGGTGGCACTGTTTGGGGCAGGTTAAGTTAGATGTGTCCTTGCTGGAGGAAGTGAGTCACTGGGGGTACAAGTCTCTCACCCTCACCACCCCCAGTTTTCTCTCTGCTTCTTGTTAGTGGTATAATGTGAGAGAGCTCAGTTTTCAGCATCAGTCACCATGCTGGCCTGCTGCTGTACTTCCGCAACATCGCGGGCACAGCCCCATCCCTCTGGAACCGTGAGCCCAAAATAAAGCCCTCTTTCTGTAAGTTGTCCTGGTCATAGTGTTTTAACCCAGCACTAGAAAAGCAATTATTAAAGCATTTTAAAGTAGTGCCTCCTCAGGTCATCAGGTACCCAAGTAAAGAGCAACTCAAACAAGCAACTCTGTCTGCCACAGTCATCGTTTGCACTGATGAACAGAAATAGCTTCAGTGTTCTAGTAACACATGGACAACTCGAGATGTCTGCCTCTACATTTCTGTTCTCTCAGGTCAAGAAACTCATCACACCTTCCCCATCATGATGCCACTATTTGGAAAGGTGGCCATGCTGCCCAGAGTCTCAGTGATCAAGTTACAGTGATTAGAGGAAGTAGCCAGTCCTACCACCAAAATCAATTGGAAGGCCGTTAGTACTACACGGATTTTCTGAAGGATGCTGAGTTTCTAAGAGTTATCTGTGAAACCACCACAAAAACAGAACTAAGAAATGAAGGTTCCTGGAGCCGTTGTTTACAACCTTTGCACAGTTGTGCTTGAAGATCTTGAAGATCCTCCCTCCTCGACACCAACAACAATAGAATCCTTTACTTTCCTTTTCTGTGCTACACATGCAACCTCAGGTCTTTTACATGGCAGGTAAGTGCTTTGTCTCTGAGCTACACCCCCAGACAGTAGATTCCCTTTATTGGATAAGATTGGATTCCACTACTCACAACTTAGACAGACCTCAACACCCCAGGAGACCCAGGACCAGGCCCACAGTCATCCAGAAGACCAGTGACAGAGTCATGGCGTCTGTTCCATACGACTTCACCCCCTGCTCAGCTTGGTCTGTGTACGTGTGAGGAGGACTGGGAGAAGAAGCAGGGAAGAGGCCAGGGCTTGGGATCCTGGGAGAGATACCTGAGGCCTGGAGCAGGGGAGCAATGAACTTAGGGTGGATGAGCCTCAGGACAGGGTAGACAGGTCCAATCCAGCAGAGGTGGATGTCACGGAAGTAGTGGCCCAAGCGTGCTGCAAACTGCATGCCTTCCTCGTTGCTCTTCATCTAGAAAATGAGAAATCAGAGGCTAGTCCTGGAAGGGTGCCCTCCCAGGCTCTGCCAATCGCTCCCAACCTCTCTCACCCCTTCTACTTGCATCATTAATCTATGGTCCTTGCTGAGCCACCCCAAGTTCATCCATGTTTCTCTTACTATATTCAACTTTCAATCTACATGCCTCTTTCCGACATCTCACTCTCTCCATTTTTATGTTTCTTACCTTAAACAGTGGCTTGATGAATCAATAGGAAAATACACACAAATAATTTATAGATATAACACTTGATAGATAACAAAAATGTTACAAGGACATGTGATGGGTAAATGGTAAAGGGCTAAAAGATAGTATCTAGAACTGAAATTAGATGATGCGGGTATAAGAAATTTCTAAATGGAACCCTAGAAGTACAAGAAACATCCCCACCGGGCAGTGGTGGCACACATCTTTAATCCCAGCACTTGGGAGGCAGAGGCAGGCGAATCTCTGTGAGTCTGAGGCCAGCCTGGTCTACAGAGTCAGTTCCAGGACAGGCTCCAAAGCTTCACAGAGAAACCCTGTCTCAGAAAAAAAGAAAAAGAAAGAAAGAAAAAGAAACATTCCCAAGAATTTAAAAATTAGGTTACATGAAGGTAAAAAGCTCTATAGAGTAAAAGAAACTATTGACATAGTGCACAGATGGTGCATAGAACTTGAGAAGATATTTGCCAGCTATAGGAGTCAAGGAATTAATATCTAAACTATATAAACTGAAAAAAGTTAAATACCCCACACTCTGCCGATCAATAAATGGGCCAAGAAACTGAACAGCTCTCAAAATAAGAAATGAAAATTGCCAGTAAACATCTTAAAGTGTTTTTTAAATGCTTCTGTTTACCAAAGAAATTCACTTTGAGATTCTACCTCAACCTCATCAGAATGGCTACCACCAAGAAAACAAGCGACTGGGGTTGGAGGGATGACTCAGTGGTTTAGAGCACTGGCTGCCCTCCCAAAGCACCTGATTCAATTCCCAGCACCCACATGGTGGGTTAAAATGCCTGCAACTCCAGTTCAAGGGGATCCAATGTCCTGTTCTGAGCTCTGGAGGACTGTACACGTGCGGTGCACAGACAAAACACCATACACATAAAGAAAAAAGAAAAATTGTGAGAATAAATGCCAGCGAGAATGTAGAAGAACCCTTATCCACAATTATAAACTAATGTATCCACTGTGTAAATCAGTGTGGGGGCTTTCATAGAAACTAAAAATAGAAGTGCCCTATGATAAAACTTTATCACTCCTGGGCATGTACCCAAAGGACTCTATAGTCTGTTATAGAGACACTTGCTCATCCATTTTTATCTCTGGTCTTTCTCACAATAGCAAGGAAATGGAACCAGTGATGTGGGATTTCCCTCTGTATGCTGTGAATACCATTGGTTAATAAAGAAACTGTCTTGGGCCTGCACAGGGAATAAAGGTAGGCGGGGGAAACTAAACTGAATACTGGGAGAAAAAAGGGTGGAGTCAGAGGAAAGCCATGTAGCCCTACCGGTGCCGGACAGAACTTACCTGGTAAGCCACTGCCACGTGGCGATACAGATTAATAGAAATGGGTTAAATTAATATGTAAGCGTTAGCCAGTAAGAAGCTAGAGCTAATGGGCCAAGCAGCGCTTTAATTAATACAGTTTCTGTGTGGCTATTTTGGTTCTGGGCGGCCAGGATGAACAAGCAGCCTGTTGCTACAAATCAGCTTAGATGTTCATCAACAGATGACTGGCTAATGAAGACGTGGAATACACACAACCAAATTTTATTCAGCTATACAATGTGCCAAGAAAAGAATCTAACTGAGAAATACTGTATCACGTGAAGTAGCCCAGGCTCAGATAAATACCGTGTGTTCTGTGTGGATCCTAGCCTTTCACTATTAAATAAATGTGCTTAAGTAGGAGTAAATATGAGAAAAGGCTGGGAAGCCGGAAAGAGGCCCATGTGGGGAAAAGGCTTTAATGGAGGGAATGGGGAAGACAATAGAACCAAGTGGGAAGAGTAAAAGAGTACAGTGGGGAGGTGGGGGAGAAGCAACCAAAATGAACTATGTATGGAAATGTTATTTGAAGACGTTTCACTTAGTAAATTATTAATTAAAATAATGTATTATGCATCGTTCTACCATTTGTCTGTTGTTTTGTTTCTATTGGATTCTTTCCACTGAATTCTTCCCAATTCATCTCTCCCCACCACCGCATTCAACACCTTATCACTTGTTGCCATTCAGAGTGCTCTCACGGTTAATTTTATTCCAACCCCAGCACACCCTCCTGCCACCAGGTGCCTCCCTGTACTGCAGTAAAAAATTTGGTGGCAGCTCCGGTCCTGATGCCTAGCTCAGAAAGGATGTGAACTTAGACTTCGTTTCAAGAGGGAATTGATGGCCAATTTAGGAGCTGGACCCCCTGGCAAGGAGGCAGCCTTGGGAGCTTGAGAAGAGGGAGGAAGGGTTAGGGTTTCAGCGAACTCTATGTGAAAATGTCAGGGGAAGGAGAAACCAGCAGCAGACACAGAGGGACCTACAGAGAGCTCAGGGGAGAGCAGTGTGGGTGTCTCTTGAACCAAGAAAAGAAACTCCTGGAAGGATGGAGACGTTATTGCCATGGAGAGCGGTGGGGAGAGAGATGACATGGGGCTGTCATTCAGGGACCTGGAAATCACAAGAGTAGGGAGGGAATAGGAGACAACCAGTGAAGGTGACTGTCCACAAGGAGATGACAGAGCAAGCATACGGGAGGTTTTGTACAGAGGGAGGTATGCTGGAGGTGGGGCAGGGATGGGGGATTCTCCAGTTTTATCATATTCTCCAACATTGCTGTGAATAAGACATGAAAAACTATGGCTGGCTGAATTCATCCAAGGTAAAGATTTCTAAATATTGATAAAGGAAAACCTAAAGGGCAGAAGACTGCAGACCATGAGTCCTGCTGGGAACTTAAGTTAGATATGCTCAGGAAATGGGGCACAGTAGTTAATCCTGTCTTCTGCCTCCTAACAAGACAGCTTTGTTATGCCCCTCACACCCCTCTGTAACTCTTGTTCTAGATCTGACACCTTCTGCTGGACTCTGCAGGCCCCTGCATGCATGCATGCATGCATATTCCCTCCCACATATAATTAAAAATAAATCTTTTAAAACATAGCCAATGCTGTGTCACAAGTAAAAAAAAAAAATCAAGGATTACGATTGTTATGAGTAGGTCTTTCTTACTTTGTGAAGAACAGATTTATAGCCAGGCAGTGGTGGCACACACCTTTAATCCCAGCTTTTGGGAGACAGAGGCAGGTGGATCTCTATGAGTGTGAGGCCAGTCTGGTCTACAGAGCAAGTTCCAGGACAGCTAGGGCTACACAAAGAGAATCTGTGCCTTAAAAACCACAAACAAACAAACAAACAAACAAAAAACAAGAAAATAAATATCAGTAATTAAGTATTGCAAGCCTGTACTATCGTTTTTACCTTAAAGACTCTACTAAAAGGCTAAGTATTCCTCAAGAGGTTTTTCCACTATTTGGGGGAGGGGGAAGAATTAACATATTATTGACTGTGTGTAGGATAGTTACATCAGATGGAATTATGACTTTATTATTGTATTGTTTTAGATAAATTAACCATGACAGAAGGATATGTGGTTGAGGTCAATCAAGATAATAAGGAGTGGACCTGTGATATTTAATCTTGATTGTAAATATGATAAGATCTGAAACTAAGAGGCAAACCTCAAGGTGAGTCTGTGAGGAAGTTTCCAAAAACACACACAATTGAGGGGAGATCTTGAGTGGGTGGCACTTTCTGATGGAAAGCCTAAGTATAAAAATATTTGAAGAGGGGCTAGAGGGAGGGCTAGAGAATTGGCTCAGCAGTTAAGAGCACTGACTGTTTTTCATAGGACCTGGGTTCAATTCCCAGCAACCACACAGAGGCTCACAACTGTAACTCCAGTTCTAGGGGAACGGACACCCTCACATTCAAGCAGGCAAAACACCAGTGCACATAAAATAAAAATAAATTATTAAAAAATGTTTGAGGAAAAAAGTGTTGCCTGCCTGCCTTTTGCCTCTTGCACATGAGTGCATCCATCTTTAATGACATTAACTTCTGCTTCTTGGACCTTCCCTTGTGAACTGAAGAGCAGAAATTTTCTTTTTTTTTTTTCTTTAATTTTCAACATTTCTTTTTGTTGTTTTTCTAAATTATTTATTTATTATGTATACAATGTTCTGTCTGCATGTATGCCTGCCTGCCAGAAGAGGGCACCAGATCTCATAGATGGTTGTGAGCCACCATGTGGCTTCTGGGAATTGAACTCAGGACCTCTGGAAGAGCAGCCAGTGCTCTTAACCACTGAGCCATCTCTCCAGCCCAAGAGCAGAAATTTTCTATGAGACTTTCAGACCTTTGAGCATGAGACTGGGACTGCGGAGGCCTTCAGTTTTATAGACATGTAACTGTTGTGTTCTCTCCAGTGTGCGGATGGCCATTGTTGATTGGGAACCACTCTAGCAAATCATGTGTGTGTGTGTGTGTGTGTGTGTATATATGTATATGCATGTATATGTATGTATACATATGTGTATGCATGTGTGTATATGTATGTATATTTATGCATATGCATTGCATATGTATATATGTAGGTGTGTATGTATATGTGTATGCATGTGTGTATATATATATACATATATGTATATGTATGTATGTATGTGTATATGTATATATATGCATGTATATGTATGTGTGTGTATGTGTATGTGTATGAATGTGTGTGTATATATATCATATGTGTGTGTGTTTATATACATATATTTCCAGTTTTGTTCTCCTACAGGACTCGACTTAGTCAGGAGGATTGGAAGGAAGCAGCTGGACTGCAATGCAGAAAGGAAGGGGGTTCTGGGGGAGCCTGGAAAGACAAGGGTGAAGAAGGATTTTGGAAGGAGATTTGTCTGTACAGAGAGAAAGCACCATGTGAATCAACGACATTGGAGATGGTGCCCGTAATTACAGACGACACAGAAATATGTGACTCTGCAATAGTCACAGTGCAGCATGGAGCAAGGAGTGCTGGGAATGAGGGGACATGCTGAGGAAGGAGCCCCTCCTAGGAAGGGTAGCTATTATGGGAGAGGCCAGCGTGGTCCTTGGTGAAAAAGAACAAAGTCAGGCTTGCTTCATCCCAGTACCACAAAAACAAAGTGCTCAGGTTGGACAATGGAGTCCACTGACACATCCTGAGAGGGGAGGGGACGATCAGAAAGAACAGGGCCTGAGGAGCTGAAGATCTATTCACATCTCTCTTCTGCCCCCCAGAGTCCCTGGAGGTGGACACAGGGGGATCGGAGCTTATTACTAAAGGGCAAGTGGCAGTTCAGAGAGGTACAGACACTGGCCTAAGGGCAAGGATGGGCCAGGCAGGGGCCAGACTTTTGGCATGCTGCCTCAAATCCACCAGTGGAAACTGAGTGAACCAGGGATGTTCATGCTGTGTGCCCCCTCCCTGGGAGCTCCTATGCAGGACAGATTTGTATAAATATATAAATGTATATATTTATTTATATAAAAGAGACCTCAGACCATGAGTCCTGGTCATAATGTGACCTACAGTAGCCTGGGGGCAGGGAAGGGAGAGAGAGAAGGGCCTCAGAGCTTGGAGTGGACAGGAGCCAAAGGGATGCTGGGATTGAGGAGAGAGGTGCTCCCTAGGCCCTCCCTCACTTCTCTAAAGTCCTGTGTAAAGCGCTTTTCCTCACTCCTTGGGAATACATCTATCCTGACACCCCGAGGCCCACCTTCTGCCACACTCACCATGCCCAAATGACCCCAAAACCAGTTTGGTTTAGGAGGCTGAGGGAAGCAACGAAGGCGGCAGCAGTTGTCATAGAAGACATAGATGCAGGCCAGAATTCGGGCCAGAATCCAGGAGGCCCCACCCAGCAACAGGAGTTGCCATGGAAAGGCAGCCGTGGACCCCAGTCCCAGCCAGGACAGGCTCAGCTGTAGCATCCTGCAGGGAAGATGGGCAGAGAGTGAGCTTCTGAGGCCCAGCAGAGGGTTATAGCCATGTAGACTGGAATGACTTGGGGGCAGAGTCGGAAGAAATGCAAGGACCATAGGGTGAGAGAGAAGAGGAACAACAGGAGAGGAAGGGACAGCAGACAGGAACTGTTTGCATTGTAGAATAGCTCAGCCTGAAACAAAGGCCCTGGGTGCAATGACCAGGAAACCAGAAGTCTCCAAGGCCAGGAGACACCCTGCAGCCCTCCCAGCCCTGGGCAGAGTTCTCCCTGTTCAGGGCCAGAACCGTTTTTGCTGCCTCCCAGCCTGGCACCTTCTCTCAAGAGCAGCGATTCTTCCAGGACCTCTTGTCTTCTCTGAACCGTCTTTGTCCCTGGCGTTTGACCGGCAGGAAGCTAAGCTGCGTGGGGAACTGGGGCTGGACTGAGCCAGCCAATCCCTACCAGGCCCAGCTGCAACCAGGGCCTTGACAGTTGGCCAAGGTGAATAGGGGCGGGTCCAGCCATAAACAGACGGAAACAGGCAGTCCCGGGAATCCTCAGGTTTCAACCCTTTCCGTTTCAACCAGGGACAGAGGCACCTTGAAACTCCAAATTCACCACTGTACCTGCCCTCCCAAGGCCAAGGGTTGGCCGATAAAAATATAAACACCAAAGTTCAGGGTCCACCATACCGGATTCAAGCCAGGCCTATTGGAGAGCATCTTCCTAGTTCCTCTGCACAGCGAGGCGGGGAGAGCATGCAGTATCTCTCAGTGCGGAACCAGGAGGCTCCGAAATGCCGCCCCGCCCCTGCACCTCTCCCGCCCACCAGTTGCACAGCCTGGCAGAGATCAGTTTCTTCCTTCTTGCACCCCAGGTCCTAGGTTGACCGAAGACTCCCAAGGCTTTAACAAATAATGCAGCTCTGCTGGAACCAATGGGATCAGAGTCTATAGATTAAGCTTATCTGGAGGCTGAAGTGTCAGAGGTCCGCGGAAAAGCATGGGGGTAAAGGTCAGGCTAAACGCGGGGGGGGGGCAGGCGGGGGGGGCACGAGCAGAGGAAGTGCAGGGAGTGTGGGCAGAGCTTGGCCTGCGCCGGTGTCACAGATGCTCCTTAAGTGTTGGGGGCCAGACAATTTTGGAAACCATGAGGAGGATTACAGTTTCAAGACCAGCCTGGGATATGTGGGAGAATTTGTTTAAAAAAAAAAAAAGCGTTTTAGAAGGGGTCCACACAACTCTGAGGGCATATTGAAGGCAAGATTGGATTGGGAGTGTGCCAAATCCCTCAGCCAGTCTCTCTTCTTAAGTCTTCCTTCTACTTACTCCTCCAGCTTCCTTCTCTCTCCTCCCCCTCCCTCCCTTCTTCCCTCCCTTACAAAAACTTACCCTGACGAACATCAATCATGCCAAGCTAGAAAAGGAACTCTTAAAGAAGGGTCCCTTCACATATTCGTTGGTCATAGTGACATTGGAAGCTGCTGCGTGTCATTCAGAAGACTCTTTGGCCCAAACATCTTTACTTGCAAATATTTAGTGTAATGAGTTCGAGGCCTCTGGCTTCTGCTACACTGTCGGTACTGGACCCAGATGAGACTCCTCTCAGATAGAGAACCTGCTGTTGTGCTGAGTCATGGAAACCCTTCAGCTATGATGGAGAGGCAGGAACGATGGAGTGGTGGAAGGATACATGGACAATGGAACTGGAGATGCCACAGCTGTGATGGAGTTGAGAGAAAACTGCAGTTGACCCAGGAGCAGGTCATGCCCAGAGGGGTCGGCAAGATGTTATTTATTTTCTTATTTACTTTTGGGGAGGAAGTTACAAGGGCAGATATGGAAGGACTAAGAAATTAGTGGGATTGGGATGCATGATGTGAAATTTCCAGAGAATTAATAAAAAAATTTGTTAAAAATGAAAAAGACCTTGGTGTAATGCTTTTGCTGGCCAAGGACGAGACCACGCGGCAGGGGAACGACAAGAGACAGGCACACCATGTAAAGTTCAACATTTATTAGGTGGATTATTGAGGGGAAGTAAAAAGGGAGAAGAGGGGAGAAGGAGAGAGATAGAGAAAGAAAGAGAGAGGGGGACAGAGGAGAGTGAGCAGATGCCTCTCCAAGGGGGGACAGAGAGAGAGAGAGAGAGAGAGAGAGAGAGAGAGAGAGAGAGAGAGAGAGAGAGAGAGAGAGAGAGAGGAGCAAGGCTGAGGCTGGAAGCAGGAAGGGAGTGGGCGTGGCTTGTCTTTTAAAGAGACAGAACATTACACTTGGAAATGTAGCCTTGTAAAAATCAGCCTCCTTCCAACCATAGTGGAAAAACCATGCTTCCTCTCCCACTGAAAAGTGATTGTGTGTTTTCTGTGTCAATTTAATTGAATAACATCACCCAGTTATCTACTGGAAAAGACAGGTATGGCTGTAGGAGGGTTTTGTAGTTTGTATTTAATTTTCTTTATTATGTTTTTTCTTTTGTGTGTATTGTGTGTGTGCACATTCGTGTGCCATGACACACCTGTGAAGGTCAGAGGACAATTTATAGTAGCCAGTTCTCTTTCCACCACGTGAGGGCAGAACATTTATGGTGCACACCATGAGGAGGAGGGGTTAGCTGGTCTAGGTCTGGATGTTTCTACAGGGGGCAGTTTGGGAGGGTAAACATCTACCTCTGCGGGGGGGGGGAGGAAATGTGGTTGGCAGTTTCTGCACACACTGGTTTTAGCTGCAGTTTAATAGTTAGTCAGTACTCATGTTTGGAGCAAGGGAAGGCTTTGCCATCCCTCTGACCCTCACCATTTCCGGGAGTCTGAGGCTATAGGGTCCTTGATGAGGCTGTGTTCTATCAACACCACACACATCCAGGACTGCATTGGTTCCCTGAGGGCCCGCCCCCAAGTCCTGTCTTTCCCTAAGCTCTTTTTAACATTTTATTTTGTCACCAGGAGAAAAGTAACTAATACAGTCAGCCCTTCTGATACTGTAGTATATGAAGTGAATGATTCATAGGAATATGTGTTTATTTTGGCTCACCCTCTCAGAAGTTTTAGGCCATAGTGAGCAGCTTTTACTGGTTTAGGGTCTACGACCAAACAGAGAATAATGGCAGGGGACTATGACACAGCAAGATTCTCATGGTGGCTGAGAGAAAGGAGAACAAGAGCTGTGGACTCAATGCTCCCCTCAGGGGCATACCACTAAAACCTAATTTCCACCTATTGGGCTTCACCTCTGACAGCTCCCACCTGTATAGCACTTCTGGCTTGGGAACAAGCCTGCATGCAACACAGGAGCCTTTGAGGGATGTTCTGGCTAGTGTTTGTCAACTGGCCTCAAGAGAGTCTTCCGGTAGGAGAGAACCTGAACCGAGGAGATGCCTCCAACACAGGAGGCAATATCTGTGTGTCACCGTCTTGGTTGATGTGGGAGGGCCCAGCCCACTGTGGGACTGTGAGGTATAAGACAGTGGGAAGGTCCTGTGAGATATAAGAAAGGGCTGATGTGGCCTGGGAAGCCATCCAGCAAGCAGCTTTTCTGCAGAGTTCCCGGCTCTGTTCCTGCTTGAGTTTCTGTCCTGACTTCCTTAAATATTGGGCAGTGATTGGGACATGTAACTCAAATAAATCCTTTCCTCCCCACAAGTTGGTTTGGCCAATGTTTCTTTTTTTTTTTAAAATATTTATTTATTTATTATGTATACAATATTCTGTCTGTGTGTATGTCTGCAGGACAGAAGTGGGCACCAGAGCTCATTACAGATGGTTGTGAGCCACCATGTGGTTGCTGGGAATTGAACTCAGGACCTTTGGAAGAGCAGACAGTGCTCTTAACCTCTGAGCTATCTCTCCAGCCCCCAAAGAGCAGACAGTGCTCTTAACCTCTGAGCTATCTCTCCAGCCCCCAAATATTTATTATGTATACAATGTTCTGTGTGTGCCTGCAGGCCAGAAGAGGGCACCAGATCTCATCACAGATGGCTGTGAGCCACCATGTGGTTGCTGGGAATTGAACTCAGGACCTCTGGAAGAACAGTCAGTGCTCTTAACCTCTGAGCCATCTCTCCAGCCCAGCCAATGTTTCATCACAGCAGCTAAAAGTAAATAGAACAGGTCACCAAGTCAAAAAATAAAATTAGGGCCAGGGATACAGTTCAGTTGGGAGAGTACTTGACTAGCATGTACAGGGTTTGGGTTCAATCTCTAGAATCCCATGAAAACAGGCATGGCTGGCAGCACCTGGGAGGCAGAAGCAGCAGATGTCTGAGTTTGATGTCAGTCTGATCTACAGAGCTACTTCTAGAACAGCCAGGGCTACACAGAGAAATCCTGTCTCAAACAACAACAACACATGCACACACACACACACACACACACACACACACACACACCAGATATGGTGGTTGTGGTTAACCTAGTTACCTGGTTGTTCTTTACTTTTTTATTTTTCTGTCACCTTGACACAAGCTAGACTTATGTGGGAAGAGACTCCTGAATGCTTCCATCAGATTGCCTGTAGGCACGTCTGTAGGCCATTTTCTTGATTAATGACTGATTTAGAAAGGCGGAGCCCATCCTTGGGCAGGTGGGTCCTGGAGTGTGCAGGGACACAGACTGGAAAGGCAATGAGGAGTAAGGTAGTAAGCTGCACTCCCCCATGGCCTCTCTTCAGTTCCTGCCTTGAACTCCTGTCCTGACTTCCCTCAGAGCTGGAGTGTGAACTGAAGTTATAAACTGAAGTATAGCCTTTCCTTCCCAAGTCGCTGTTGGTCATGGGGGCTTGTGACAGCAATAGTTCACATAGTCACTCAGAGGCCTAATATTAGTTGCAAATTGTTTGGCTTATAAATCAGGCTTACTACTAACTAGTTCTTACAACTTAAATTAACCCATTTCTATTTTTTGTTTCTATTTATTTATTTTTAAGCAATCTTTTTTATTTTGCATATCAATCCCAGTTCCTTCTCCCTCCTCTCTTCCCTCTCCTCCCATCTTTCCCCCCACGCCACTCTCTATCCACTCCAGAGAGGGTGAGGCCTCCTATGGGGAGTCAACAAAGTCTGTCACATCACTTGAGGGAAGACCAAGGCCCTCCTCCCTGTATCTAGGCTGAGTAAGGTATCCCTCATAGGGAATGGGCTCTAAAAAGTCAGTTCATGCACTAGGGATAAATATTTAACCCATTTTTATTAATCTACACTTTGCCTCATGGTTTTGCAGCTTTATCTATTTTTCAAGCATCTTGCTTCTCTGGTGGTTGGCTCACATTTCTCCCTGACTCCGCCTTTCTTTCTCCCTGTATCTTCATTTGGCTTTCCAGCCTGGCTTTATTCTGCCTTGCTATAGGCCACAGCAGCTTCTTTATTGACCAATGAGAGAAATACATACAAATTTATAGCATACAGAAGGATGCTACAGGGGCAACATTTTATTCTACCTTTTCCTATATTAATTTCCCACTAAACTAACCTCTCTCATAATCCCTTATTATATTTATTAAAGATCCCCATAATAAAAAATCCTATTTAAATTAACTCTAGTATTATATAAAATCATTGCACATTTAAACAGTATTACTTAGGAGAAAATCATCTTCATAATAATCCACAGGTAAAAATGCCCAGTAGGATAGGATATTTTCAGGAGATAATTACACTATATTAATGTCAGTGGGGATCTCCCCATGTCAATTCACATCATGCCAAATACCAGAGAAGAATGGCAGCCGCAAACATGTAAGGGCACAGCAGTAGGAAGAGACATCGATCCCCTGAAGTCAACTGATGCTCCCCTGACATGACCACCAGCAGTGCATAGGTGTGTGCACATCTGCACACACAGAGACACATAAGTGAAATGAAACGATTTGAAAATAAGAAGCTAGGAGGACAGGGCCGGAGACATCACTCAGGGTTCAGAGCACCTGCAGCTGTTACAGATGGCCTGGATTCAATTCCCAGAACACACATGGTGGCTGACAGGCACCTGCAACTCCAGTCCCAGGGGAGTCAATATCCTCTTCTGATCTTCACGGGCACCACACACACATGGTCACTTACGTACATGCAAGCAATATAAAATAATTAAAGTAATTAAAAAATAAGAGGCCAGCCAGGAACACACAAGTTTCACAGAGTGAGTTCCAGAATAACCATGGTTACACAGAGAAAACCTATCTTGAAAAACAAAAACGAAAAAATCTTGGGCTGGAAAGATGGCTCAGAGGTTAAGAGCATTGCCTGCTCTTCCAAAAGTCCTGAGTTCAATTCCTAGCAACCACATGGTGGCTCACAAGCATCTGTATTGGGGTCTGGTGCCCTCTTCTGGCCTGCAGGCATACACACAGACAGAATATTGTATACATTATAAATAAATAAATATTTAAATTAAAAAAATCTTTTTATCAATCAAAGTCCCAGGAGAGCTCATTGTATGAGCAGACACATTGATTGTGAAATTCATAAGAACATACAAAGGACATAGAGCATCAAACTACTAAGAAATAAAAATATGTCCACCTTATTTCCTCTGGCACTTTCTTTAAGTTTTTTTTTTTTTTTTGACTTTTCGAGACAGGATTAAATGAGCATGATCGACTTGTGGATACGTTGAGGTGGCAACTACCTTTGATTTTCAGATCACAGTCATCCACATCAGAACAAGACGGGGGCATTACACATCACCCAGAGGTCTTGAACTTGAAGCAAAATAGAGGGGCAGATGAACTTTGGGTTTTGGTCCGGTGGAATGTTGTAAGTGCAGCTCTTGTATGGGCGGTGAGGGCACACCGTTAGTGTTTTGGGGGGCAGTGGGGTAGACTATTTCACTGAATTCTGCTTCAGCACACTCTCAGGATTTCCAGAGTTTAGGGCAATGAGAATCCACAAGGTCGGTTCCAGGCCACTGAGAACTACACAAGCACTAACTTGTTTCAAAAACAAAAGAAAAATGCAGTGTTCGCTTCCGTGACAGAACCTCAGACCTGTTTCTTCTGGTTAGACATCTACTATAGCTCTTACAGGATACTCTACGCTTGAGCTCAGGAAGAAAGCCCTGTGGCCATCCAGGCGGCTGGAAGGCACCAGTCCCGCCTCTTCTCATCCAGATGCGGGTGGTTCGCAGCGCCCCCTGCAGGTGCTCGGCGAGGTTCGAGTATAGCAACCTTTCTGTTGATTTTGGGATCCCGTGGAGGTAAGTGAGTAGGTGCGGTTGCCCCAAGCCAGGTTTTAGGTCACTACGTGTCCGAGCTCAGCGGCTCCACCCGCAGCCACAGCCCACCAGCCACGCTCAGAATCAGCTCTGGCTGTCTGCATGGCTCTTTGTTGTCGGTCCGGACGCGGAAGCATAGCAGTGTGAGCGCCAGCGCCACCTTCACCTCGCTGGTGGCGAAGTCGGCCCTCTGCAGTTCCTGCGGGAGAGCGGGGTGGGGACTCTCACCGTGCTGGGACCCAGGCAGGCGTCCTCCGACCCAAACTGACCGTCCGCCGCAGGCTTACCTCGAACTCCACTTTGACATTTGCATAACCTGAACCTAGCTCAGACTTCAGAGCTCTGATCCGGTGACCCCTCACCTTCCAATCCCGACTCTCTAAACTTTTGCACATAATCTAAGTGGAGAGCGGGAAGGAGATCCGGAACCCCAACCATCCCAACCACCGACTGTCCTCACCAACATCCTCAGACAACATCCTGACACCCCAAACCCTCTGACTTCACCTGGGCCCTGCCGAGAAGGGACCTCTCCAGGTTTTCTGGGTCAAAGAGAAAGGGGTTATAGACCTGGGAGAGGGGCAAAATTAGACAGACTGGGTCGCGTTTCTCAGCACACCCAGCCAGTCCCCACTCCAGAAACAGGCAGAAGTCAGGTTTCCCATGTTACAGTCCCGCCTCCTCCCTTGTCCTGGCTTTGCTGGGTTCGGAAAACCCAGTGATGCAGGTAGCGGGGTACACCTCAGGGTCTGGCCAGACTGAAGGATTGTGATGAATCCTGCAGATGCTGATGACACAGATATCCCTTATTGGACAGGTATTACAGTCAATCCAATGTCAATTCTGCCACTAGTGACCATCATACTATCTAGAACCCTTTTTTCCACAGACGCTGTAAGTCATATTTGGAGATGACCTGGCCATCTGGAAGCAGTGGGATATCATTGTGACCGGAGGATGCAGCCACAGATTCTCCTTGATGTACATTGTCAGGAAGGGAAGCTGAGCCAGGTCGTCTCTAAGGAATATGCCACATTAATTATCCAGGACCAAAGTCCTACTCAGCCTCCTCACCCTTACCACCTCTCTCTAATCCTTGGTCATGTAACATTAGTTCCCAATGGGCAACGTGACCCACATCTTTAATCCCAGCACAGGGGAGGTAGAGGAAGGAGGAACTCTGATTCTGAAGCCAGCTGCTCTACATACACAGCTAGATACATAGTGAATCAGTCAGTACCCTGTCCCGTAGGGGAATGGGTTACAGTGGTAGTGTTGCAGAGATAGCCTGACTTATTGGGAAGCCAGGCTATACTTAGAGCCTCAATAGGACAGCTCAGCCCTGGAGGATAGAGCCACAATAGGGCATCTCTGGAGGTTGGAGCAATCGGACAGCTCAGCCCTGGAGGAAAGGTGTCCTGACTATTGGGAAGCCAGGCTATACTTAGAGCCTCAATAGGACAGCTCTGGAGGCTGGAGCCGCAATAGGACAGCTCTGCCCGGGAGGAAGGGTGTCCTGAAGCCAGGGCTACCTGAAGCTGGGGTACCTTGGGGGATGGTCTCCCCGCAGGATACAGTGATCCTGCTCTTCTCCTTGAGAGCCTGTACAACTGCGGTCTGCTCTGTTACCTTAAGGGAACATCCTAGCAGAGCTATCTGCTTCTTTTCCAGCCCAAGATGTTTCTTCTTTTGCTAACACTCTGCTAAAGGGGAAGCCCCTGCAGAAATATAGCAATCTCTTCCAACTCCGGCAAAAAGTTACTTTTTTCTACCCGGCTTTGCTCAGCCCCCCTTAAAGAGCATCCTAGCAAAGTTCTTCTCTTCTGCTCAGGCCCCTTAGGGGAGCATCTTAGCAAGGTTTTTTAGTTCAGTCCCCTAAGGGACAACCCAGCCAGATTCTTCTGGTCAGCGCTGGCGAATGAAGGTCATCACCCAACACTGTTTTGAGAAAGAGATTTATTTGGGAAGGAGAGGTCAAGGAGAGAGGCTGCCTCTGCCAGGGAGGGATAAAGGGCAACCTCTAACTGAAGCAGCAGAGAAGCTTATATAGGGCTTCTTAGAGGCGGAGTTTTCCCAGGTAGAAGGGGGATGGGTTAGTTTTTCCCTGCTCAGGATTGGTCAGTTTAGCTCGTCAGGGCAGAGATGGTTCTCACTTTATGGCCAAACTGTGTTTCTTTCATTGGTCCTTTTTTAACATTTTTTACTCTAATCTTAGAACCAAGACATATTTCTTTCATTGGCTCTGAATCTAGGACAAAGTGTGTTTCTTTGAAACTAGTTTCAGAGACAGGGCACATGTCTTTAGTCCTGGGTTCAGGGATAAAGATGTTTCTTTCCCTGGCCCAGGTCTCAGATCCTAGCTGTGTTTCTTTTACTGACTCTGGGTTCAGAATCAGGGTGCTCAGCGATTGGTTGGTTTCCTGCTCCAGTTATCCCTTTTACCCTACAGTCCCCATCTCTACAAACAAACAAACATACAAACAAAAATGCCAAGTGAGTCAAAGGTTGCTTGTATTTGTTTGTTTTTGAGACATGATCTCATGCAAACAAGGCTGCCTTCAACTCCTGACCCTCCTGCCTCCACTTCCCAAGTGTTAATATTACAGACATGAGCTATCAGACTGGTTCTGAATCCAAAACTAATATATTAGGGTCTGGAGAGATGGCTCAGTGCTGCTCTTCCATAGGACTCAGGTTTGATTCCCAGCACCTACATGGTGGCTTACAGCAGTCTATATCTCCAATTGCAGATTTGATGCTTTCTTTTGACCACTGCAAGTACCAGGCACATATGTGGTGCATAGATATAGGCAAAACACCCATATGCATATATATTTAAAAAAATCATACTTAAGTGGACAGAAATTACAAAATATTAAAAGATAACTTGACCTGGAATTTTAGAGAAAAAGCAAGTGGGGATAGGGGAGGAAATACAAGGTCTCATGTAGCACAAGCTGGCCTCAAAATTGCTATTAACCAAGGATGACTTTCAATTTCTGATCCTCCTGCTTCCACTTCCAGAGTGTTGGGATTACAGGACTGTGCTACCAGGCCTGGTTGTGTACTGTGCTGGGCATTGAATCCATGGCTTTATGTATGCTAGGCAAACACTCTACCAACTGAGCTATATCCTCATCTTTCAGAAATATTTTAAAGACAAGAATACCTCTGAAAAGATATCCTTATATATATTCTTTTTTCTTTTTTTTCTGTTTTTTTGAGACAGGGTTTCTCTGTAGCTTTGGAGCCTGTCCTGGAACTAGTTCTTATAGACCACGCTGGTCTCAAACTCACAGAGATCCGCCTGCCTCTGCCTCTGGAGTGCTGGGATTAAAGGCGTGTGCCGCCACCACCCAGTCTTAAATATATTCTTTCATTTCCATGGGAAAAGCTTTAAAAAGTATGTCAGGAGTCAGGTGCAGTGGTATTTATCACTCAGTATGTAGAGGTATGAGGATTAGGAATTAAAGGTTAATTTAGATACATACAGGTTTAAAGTCAGCCTTTGCCACATGAATCCTTGAATCAGAAAAGAAGATTACAAAAGGAGGCAACAAAAGCAGAACAGATATTTGTAAAGGACTTACAAATTTATTTGAATAAATAGGTGCTTTTTATACTTCAGGCTGGAATGATCTGTATTTATAAAGATGTAAATTTGCCAGGTGTGGCGTCCCATATCCTTAATCCCACCCAGCACTTGGGAAACTGAGCTGAGTTTGAATCCAGATGGGCACTGAGTTCTAGGAGAGTCAGGGCTACCCAGAGAAGCCTTGCCTTGAAAAAGGGAATAACCAAAACCAAAACCAAACCAAAACAACAACAACAAAAACCCCACCATCACTACCACCACCACCAACAGCAAAAAGAAGTAAATTCTTTCTATGTTAATAAATATATTCAGTGCAACCTAGTAAAACTCTACCTGGGGTATGTTTTAGAACCTGACTGTAGTTTTGCCTTTCCAGCACTGGGATAGAGACAGCCTTGTGCTTCCAGGTAACTGTTCCATCCCTGAGCTGTGTCCCAAGCCTGCAAAACTTGTTCTGTTAAAAAGAATTAAAGCTCATTGAGAGATACATCAAGTTTAAAATATAAAAGGGATGGTGAGATGGCTCAGTGGGTAGGCACACTTGCACCAAGCCTGCTGTTCTGAATCCAAACCTCAGAAACCATATTGTGAAAGGAGACTTTCTTTTGTGGGGCCACCAGCTCCAAATAACGACATAAAGACTTATTGTTAATTATGAAAGCATGGCCTTTAGCTTAGGCTTGTTCCTAACTAGCCTGGGTAACTTAAATTAACCTGTTTCTATTCATCTCCCATTCTGCACACGTGACTTGCTCCACATCTCACTGGTGTCTGTGTCTCTCATACACCTAGATTCATCTACAGTTCCTCTCTTTCTCTGGAAGTCCCACCTATTCCCTCCTGCCTAGCTATTGGCCATTCAGCTCTTTATTAAACCAATCAGAATGTGCCTTTCACAAAATGTGATCAAATGTCCCACAACAGAGATAACCTACTCTTGCAACATTGTTGGTATTTGGTAAGACCACTGGAAATTCTTAAAGGGAGGAAAGTTAAAAGTTAAAAGAGTTTTTTTTTCCCACATTAAAAAAATGGGAAAAACCACTACAATGGAGGGATTTGGGTCTCTGTATGATGATATGATAGACAGTTTGAAAATGGAATTATTAAATGACAGGACATCTAATTTAGGTGGGATTTATGTGATGTCAGTTGTAAACATTATCTGCTTTATAATTTCTGTCTTATCACTAAAAAAGATGATTAATCTGAGTGCTAAGATACAGGCCTTAGAAAAACCTAATAAAACAGATCACAGAGATATTCAAATCCAAACAGAGAATTTATTGTAGAGCCAATTTCAGCATTTCATTATAAGAATAGGGAGGAACAGCCTAAGGTTTTCAGACAATCAACCTTAATATATCCAGTAACCTTACAGGAGTTGCCAAATGGCAGAGGCTCTGTTACAGTTAACTGGACTCCTGTGTCAAAGTTAGACTTAAGGAGATTCAAGGAAGCAATAGTCTCAAATGGCATGCATTCATTTTTTTGTGAAGCAAATGTTAAACTCATGGTCATTTTGTCAAAGAATTATCCTTAAAGACTGGATAGAATTGGTTAATGGTGTTTTAGAGCCCGGTCCCCAATGACAATGGAGTACCTGTGTACCTTTTAAAGTGACTATAGCCAGGAAGTTCCTACGAATAACTTTTTCCTATGAATAATTTATTTAGAACACCCATCCCTTCTGGATTATGCAGAAGCTGTGGCAAAGGCAGGCATTGAACTAATGAATGTAGGTCAACAAGGAATATTCAAGGTGATCCTTTGCTGTCAGGAAACTCCACAAGGGGCCTCTTCCAGGCCCCTATGCCAAATCTGGTTCAGTCATTTCCTGCCATCTTATAAGAAACCCCTTCCCAGAGCAATTAAAGAACCCAATGCCTATTGTAAGAAGCCATACTGCTCTGGATAATAGAACAGCTATAGAAGAGAGAACAAAAATTTAGGAGGAACCATAAAGCAAGTATTTTGGCAAACTTTTATAAGTGAACAAAGACAAAAATTAAAAATTTGAGCAAAAGAAGTTGCCATTGAAGATCTGATAGACACAGGCTTCCTGCTTCAGTTGTCCCTTTTACCCTATAATAACTATAAATATCTAGTCTTCAACTGCCTCAGAGACCCAAGAAAGAAATAATATTAACTGAGTAAGCAGGAAGTGCAAGCAAGCAACTTTTAAAAAATGTGATAAATGAAAGAAACAGCTGGCTACCTGGACAGTCACCCGAGGTTCCTCTGCGGCATTGGGGTTTCTTATTACAGCTGTCTTATTGCAGCTCCATCATCCAGAGCTGTGTTATTGCTGCTCTACCCTCAAGAGCTGAGCTGTCCCATTGCGACTTTAGTCTTCAGAGCTGTCCTATTGTGGCTCTACCCCTCCAGAGCTGTCCTGTGGTGGCTCTACCCCTCCAGAGCTGTCCTGTGGTGGCTCTAAGTATAGCCTGGCTTCCTGATAAGTCAGGATATGTCTGCAACTCTACAACTGTAACACGTTCCCCTACAGTTATAGCTTTCCTTATTTATCAGAAGCAGAAATCAAGTTATGATAGAAATTGAATTCAGTACAAGACTTGGACTATCTTGTACCAAGATAGAATAGATATAGAATATTTTCTCTGAATTTATCAAATGCAAGTACACTAGACATTGTTGCTTTATGTATTGCCTTTAATATATTGTATATAGTTATTTTACTTATTGCATAGCATTTTTTTTCTTATATTAGTTATAGCCTTGTCTTATTTTAGACAAAAAAGGGAAATGTAGTGATATTTTATTTGTATTTTAATAAATAAAGCTTACCTGAAGGTCAGTGCAAAGCAGCCACACTAGTCAGCCATATAGGCCAGGCAGTGGCTGCACACACCTTTTATCCCAGTAGCTATACTAGTCAGCCATAGAGGCCGGGCAGTGGTAGTGCACACCTTTAATCCCAGCACTAGAGAAGACTATAAGGCAGGGTAAGACAGGAACTTGTTCTTTTTCAGTCTGGAGGTTTCAAAGAGGTAAAAGCTCTCTAGTGTCTTGGCTGCTTTGCTTTTCTGATCTTCAATTGAATCCCAATATCTGTCTCTGAGTTTTTATTAATTGTGCTACAGTGGTGACCCCAAAAACATAAAAAAGAAAATCATTTTTGCTGCTACTTCATAACTGTTACTTTGCTCCTTTTATGAATTATAGTGTAAATATCTGTGTTTTCTGATGGTCTTAGTGAAAGGTTAGACTTGCTGTCCTAGATTATACCTTTTCTTTATTCTTCTCCCGGCTCTCATGCCCTTTACTTGTTGATTTTCAGAAATTGTTTGTATATTTTAGATGTGTGTGTTGATTGTAGACAACTCTCAGTTTTTTATCTGAATTCTCACTTGGTCCATGGTATATTGTTGCCAATAATTTTTATTTTTATGTTTACTCCGCCTCCTTCTTCCCTTCTTCCTCCTCAAAATATCAGGCTTCCAAAGGCTTTGGGTTAACACACACTTGGTTAAGGCTCAAATGTTTTTTTTTAATTATTGGATTTTTGAGACACAGTTTCTCTGTGTGGCCTTGGCTTTACTGGAACTCACTCTGTAGACCAAGCTGGCCTCGAACTCAGAGATCCACCTGCCTCTGCCTCCCGAGTGCTGGGATTAAGGGGTGCACCAACCCTGCCTAGCAAAGCTCAAATTCTTAACAGTTTCAAAACATTGGAAACAGGGCTTCCACCCCCAGTCCCAGCCTCTCTGGAAGGTTCCCTGGTTACTACATCGGACATTCTGAAAGTCCTTGGCACTGTGACTCCCTGTGACCCTCTAAGAAGGACACACCGCCTTGTGCATGCTTCCCTCCTGGCACAGCAGAACTGTCCCTGAAGAACTGGCATCCTCACACATTGTGCCATCAACCAGCCTGGCCTCCTTTTCTCTGCCTGAGTTTTGCCCAGTTTGGGTTAAAACAGGACAGAAATACTGGCAGGGATCATTTGAACCCATCAGTTTGGTACCAGCCTGGACAATAAAACAAGACCCCATCACAAACTAATCAACTTAAAAATGGAAATAAGGACGGGTATGGCGACATACTCCGGTAACCCCAGTGCCTGTTTGGGGGGGGCAGGTAGAGAAAACCTTGAGGCTAGCCTAAGCTACAGAAAGATGTCCTTACTCAAAAAAATTGTAATTTTGAGGCAGTGTTTCAATGTGTTGCCCAGGCTGGCTTTGCAATGAGTCTTTGCAGCTCTTTTCATTGGAAAGTGGGGCTGTCTCTCCATGCGGTGAACCTGTACTGAAAAGGGGACTTACTTGTTCTGGACTGAGAAGTGTTGTAAAAACGCTAATTCTGACACTAAGCTCTTGAAGAGATCCTAAATGTTCTGTCTGTTCTCTCTTGGAACCCTCCATTTCCTTGCTGGAAAACTCAGACTCCCATCAAGGAAAGAAGGAGACAAAGGAAGGGCCTAGAAAGGATGAAAAGTTGTTTTGCTGTTTGTTTTGTTTTTCCTCTTCTTTTATTTTGCTAGTATTGTCTGTATAGCTCAAGAACTTGTGCACGCTAAGCAAGTCCTGTAGTACTGAGCTACACCCAAGACCTTTATTTGAGAGAAGTATTGTTATACAGCCCAGCCTGGCCTGAAACCCATAGATCTGGCAGTCACCCAAATTCTGAGATTACAGGTGTGTGTTGTCACCCTGCCCAATTTAAAGCCAGTGACCATAAATGGTGTGATAATTAGAAAGAGATATTAATACACTTGACATTAATGGAGTGGTTTCAGTGAGATGTCTGCCATATCTCAGGCATATGAATGCTAGGCCCCTAGTTGGCGGTGCTGTCTGTGGAGCCTTAGGCGTGGCCTTGTTGGAGGACGTATATCACAGGAGGCAGGCTTTGAGAGTTTAAAAGCCATTTTGTGTTTGCTCTCTAGGCTTCAAACATGGGGTTCAAGGTGTTAACCCTCAGTTTCTACTCCAGTCTCTGTAGGAAGTTAAGGCCTACCAGGTCAAAAGGAGCGAAACTGGAGTCCGCCTGGAGCTGTCAAAGGGCCTATCTGTGCCTAGCCAATAAGGAGCGACCAAGCGGTGTTTCCTGAGTGCCTAGCAACAGGCGCTGTCAGAGTTCCTGATCGTGCCTAGCCAATGAGAGACCAGCATGAAAAGTCAACCGTCAATGGATCAGAATGCCTGGGTGCTGGGAGGGTATATAAGTTTTTCCAAGCTGTTAAAAAAAAAAAAATGAGTGTGCTGTAAACCTTCTACGTGACTCCCTGCGTCTGTGCTCGTTGACGTCATGCCTTTTCACCCCTTCCCCTGGGGAAGACGTTAGGACCCAGCAATATCCCTCCACATCTGATGCCTGCTCTCATGTTTCCCTGCTGTAGTGGACACATAGCCCTCTCTAACTGTAAACCAAGAAAACCGTTCCTTTCCTAAATCGCCTTGGTCATGATTTTTTTATTACAGCAATAAGAAATGAACTAATACAAATACGCTGACTTTCCAGGATTACTATGTGGCAGAGTAGAAAACGTTCTTTGTTGAGCTTCTTGGTATGCAAGGAGCATGACTCCACCGCATCATTCCCATAACTTTTTTTTTTTTTTTTTTTTTTGGTTTTTCGAGACAGGGTCTCTCTGTAGCTTTGGAGCCTGTCCTGGAACTAGCTCTTGTAGACCAGGCTGGCCTCAAACTCAAAGAGATCCGCCTGCCTCTGCCTCCCGAGGGCTGGGTTAAAGACGTGAGCCACCACTGCCCGGCTCATTTCCATAACTTTTAAGTGCAGAGTATTATTCCAACCTCAGAGATGAAGAAACGGAAGTGTGAGAGGGAAACTATTAACCGCAAAGTTATTCCCCAGACCCTCATCTTAAGACTACATTTGTCTGAAGCCACATCCCTTTTCACAAGGGGTTGAGGATTGGCTCAGTGTGAAAAGCCTTTGCTGTACAAATTTATGAATGAAGTCTGAATTCCCAGCACCTACATATATACCAAGCTGGAATGGCAGCCTCTTCCTCTGCTTCCCCCTTTCTTCTATAATCCCTGGGAAGTGTAGGAGAGAGACAGGATCTCCACAGCAAGATAGCTAGCAAGTTTAGCCAAATCTGTGAACTCAGGGTTCACTTCAGATCCTTCTCCACTGTACAACGTGGAAGGAAATGGAGGAAGACACCTGACATCAAATCCAGGGTTCCACAACCTGTACACATTCACACACGTGTGTGTATACATTTTCACATGTGATCATACCACATACATATGCACACATGTGTATGTTCACACATATGTGTTCCCACAGACACATGACACACACATGCACACACACACTCTTGCGCAGCAAACAGAAAGGATTGTAGGAGAGATGCCTACATCCCCAAAGTCTCGCTTTTTAGACAGGGTCTCACTGTGTAACCACAGCAGACCTCAATCTCATGATTCTTTCTCTTGAGACCACTGAGTGTTGACATTACAGGCCTGCACCGGCACCTGGCCTCCCCAGCATTCTGTGCATCACAGGAATAATCTCTGTCTCAGTTCTCACTCTAGTGCCCTTCTTCACGGTTCTCAGCCTTATGTGGGACCACAGGAAACTGAGCAGGTACCTCATGTTTCTTTCCCTCTTTCTCAAGTCTCCTAGTCCAACTTCTGGTCTTAGCAGATCTTGGAGGCTTCTGTATCTTGGGGGTACAAGGTCCCTAGAGCCTCCTCTTCCCTCACTGGGGCAGATCCACCTGTCAGAGAAGAGCCAGATGTAGGAGAAGATCCCCAAACCACAGCAGATGGTGAAAGTCAGCAGGAGGGAAGAGGAAACAGAGGTGGGGTCACTTGCTTAAGCCACATAGTGAAGTAAGTAAACATGATGGCACAGGTGAAAGTAACATATTTTAAATGGCCATTAAATATTTAGGAGTATGAAAGAAGACTTTTGTAACCATGAGGATGACCACAGTTTCAAGACCAGCCTGGACTACATATAAAGCAAAACCTCATTAAATAGCAACAGCAACAAAGGCAAGCCCAGTGTAGAGGTGCACTCCTTTAATCCCAGCACTCAGGAGGCAAAGGAATGTGGATCTCTGTGATTTGAAGCCCAGGCTAGTTTATATAGTGAGGTCCTGGAAAGACAGAGCTACATAGTGAGCCTTGTCTCAAAATGAAGAAACCAAAACAAACAAACAAAAACCCATCTGGGAGCATGTTGATGGCAACACCAGCTTAGGGGTGTGCTATATTCCTAATTTGGGTTGCAAAGGACCTAGTGAACTGTTCTGGAATGTAGAAGAACAAAAGATTTTTTCTTTATAATGAGGATGAATAACATTGAGGACCAAGAACTCACTTCTTCTTTTTATCCTTCCTTTTTTTCTTCTTTTCCTCTCCCATTCTCTCTCTCTTCTCTGAACTCGCCCTCCCAAAGTGATTACTTATATTGTTCTATTATTAATTAAAACTCAGGAGTCAGATTCCAAAGAGCAATGGAGGAATGATCAGTTGATCCTGCCTCTCCACACTTCCAGATATAAAAGACCTTGCATCTTTCTAAGCTCCTCCCCACTATCCCTCAGATGACAAAACTTAGTTGGAATACCACCAACCATTCCAGGCCATGGAGAGAATAGAAGGCCCTTAAAATGTGTTGTATTGCCAGGCAGTGGTGGTGCACACCTTTAATCCCAGCACGCAGGAAGCAGAGACAAGAGGATCTCTGTGAGTTCAAGGCCAGCAAGATCTACAGAGCAAGTTCCAGGACAGGCTCCAAAAAGCTTTAGAGAAACCATGTCTCAAACCAACCCTCCCCCCCCCAAAAAAAACCCAATGTGTTGTGTTATAAGAAGTAGCCTTGATTTAGTCTGAGGATTTGTAGGAACAGGATCACCCCTTTGGTTTAAGAAATCAGTAGAGGTAAGAAGTCTCTCTAGAGAGACAGCCCAAGGAAACACTCTCCACCGAGAGCAGAAGCTAGGAGCAAATCCAGTCCTGGGAGCCAGCCCAGTCCTGGGACACTGGCAGACCAGGATTGAGACTCAGAGTCTGCGATCTCAACCAGAACCAGAGTGGGACTGAACCAGTTACCTAAGAATCAGAGAGAACAAGCTCCACCAGAAGCAGAAGCCAGGAGCAAACCGAGTCCTGGGACATGGGCAGATCAGGACTGAGCCAGCAACCAGATCTAGAGTCAGTGATCTCTACCACAACTCCAAGCCAGGGACTTCTGCAGTAGGAGATCCAGACCAAGATTTACAGAAACAAATCAAAGCCAGCAGCCTATGCCAAAGTAGGCCTGAGACAGCAAACTCCAAGGGAGCAGACCAAAGCACAGGAGCACTGAGCTACCTCCAGGAACAGGAAAAACCAATGGGGTAACTAGAACTGTGACACTGACTGTACCACAAGGAACAACAATCTGAGCTTTGGATTCACTGTCACCTAGAAGTTTATTCAACAGAATATCATACAGCCCCAACCACACCTATTAATGGAAAAGATGAGTAGAAAAGGAAAGATCACATGCTACACCACAAAGAGCAACACAATACCAGTAAAACCTAAAGACCCTACAAAAACAAAACCTGAACAACCAAATATGGATAAACCAGAAGAAAAGGATCTAAAAAATAACCACAAGAGAATGTTTGAAATTCTTAAAGATGAAATAAGAAATTACCTTAAAGAAATGGAGAAAAAAACAAACAAAAAATTGGAAGATATCAGCAAATCACTTAAAGAAAACCAAGAAAACGAACTCAAACATATAAAAGAAACTATTCAGGACTTGAAAACTGAGATAGAAAAAATTAAGAAAACATAAGCCGAAGGGATTATAGAAACAGAAATCATGAGAAAAAAAATCAGGAACCACAAATGCAAGCATGAACATCAGAATACAAGAAATGGAAGAAAGAATCTCAAGTACTGAAGATACAATAGAGGGAATAAACATATCAGTTAAAGAAAACATTAAATCTAACAAAAGCTTAACCCAAAATATCCATGAAATATGGGACAACATAAAAAGGCCAAATCTTAGAATAATAGGTATAGAAGAAGGAGAAGAAGTAGTGTAGGAGGGTCTTCTATTTGTGTATTGCCCTCATTGGTTAAATAAAGAAAACTGCCATGGCCTTTTGATAGGGCAGCCCTTAGGTGGGCGGAGTAGATAGAATGGAATGCGGGGACAGAGAAGGCAGTGTGGCAGAGGCAGATGCCATGCTTCTCCAGCACAAGATGGACACTGGTTAGACTCATGCCGGTAAGCCATGACTCATGGTAACACACAGATGATTAGAAATGGGTTAAACAAATATGTGAGAGTTAGCCAATAAGAGGCTAGAGCTAATGGGCCAGGAAGTATTTCAATGAATAGAGTTTCCGTGTAATTATTTTGGGTACACACCGGGAGCCGGATGGCACAAGGGGCCCGGCGCCGGGAACGCAGCCCGAGCCCCTCATTACTACAGAGAAGTTCAACTCAAAGGCACGGAAAATTTATTTAACAAAATTATAGAAGAAAACTTTCCCTAACTAAAGAAAGATATGCCTATGAAGATACAAGAAGCTTACAGAACACCAAATATACTGGATCCAAAAAAAAGTCCTCTCGCCACATAATAATCAAAACACTAAACAGAGTAAAGAAAGAATATTAAGAGCTGCAAAGGAAAAAGGCCAAGTAACATATAAAGGTAGACCTATCAGAATTACACCTGACTTCTCAGTGGAGACCATGAAAGCCAGAAGGTCATGGTCAAGCATTATGCAGACATTAAGAGACCACGGATGCCAGCCCAGACTACTATACCCAGCAAAATTTTCGATCACCAAAGAAGGACAAAACAAGATATTCCATGACAAATCTAGATTTCACCAATTCCTAGCCACAAACCCAACCCTACACAAAATACTAGAAGGAAAACTCCAACCCAAGGAAGATGGCTACACCAACAAAAACACACACAATTGATGATCTCATTACAGCAAATCCCAAAGAAGAAAAAAACACACAAATTAACATCACCAATGATGAAAACTAAATTAACAGGAGATAGCAGCCACTGATCATTAATATCCCTTAATATAAATGGACTCAACTCAACTATAAAAAGGCACAGGCTAATAGACTGGATATGAAAACAGAATTCATTTCTCTTCTGTATACAAGAAACACATCTCAACCTCAAAGACAGACATCATCTCAGAGTAAAAGGTTGGGAAAGAATATACCAATCAAATGGACCTAAGAAAAAAGCAAGTGTAGCTATCCTAATATCTAACAAAATAGACTTCAAGCTAATCGGTCAAAAGAGACAAAAAAAGGACATTCCATATTAGTCACAGGAAAAATCCATTAAGAGGAAATTTCAATACTGTATATCTATGCCCCAAATACAAGGGCATCCTCATATGTCAAAGAAACACTTCTAAAGCTTAAATCATATATTAAACCCCACACACTAATAGTGGGAGACTTCAACACTCCCCTCTCACCACTGCACAGTTCAATCAGACAAAAAAATGAACAGAGAAATAAGAGAACTAACAGATGTTATGAATCAAATGGACTTAACAGATATCTATAGAATATTCTATCCAAACAGAAAAGAATATACCTTCTTCTCAGCACCTCATGGAACCTTCTCAAAAAGTGACCACATACTTGGTAACAAAAGAAACCCCAACAAATACAAAAAAATTTGGAATAACCCAATGTACCTTATCAGATCACCATGCTTTAAAACTAGAAGTCAACAGCAATACTAATTCCAGAAAACCCACTAGCACATGGAAATTAAACAATGCTCACCTGAATCATCAATGGGTCGAGGAAGAAATAAAGGGGGGAATAAAGGCTTTCTAAAATTCAATGAAAATGACCACACAACATACCCAAATTTATGCGACACAATGAAAGCAGTGTTAAGAAGCAAGTTCATAGCACTAAACACCTACATAAAGAAACTGGGAAAATCCCATACTAGTGAATTAACAGAAAAATTGAAAACTTTAGAACAAAAAGAAGCAAACTCACCTAAGGGAACTATGTGGCAGGAAAAAACCAAATTGATAGCTGAAATCAACAAAATAGAAACAAAGAAAACAATACAAAGAATTAATGAGACAAAGAGTTGGTTCTTTGAGAAAATCAACAAAATAGACAAACCTTTATCCAAACTTATCAAAAGGCAGAGAGAGAATATCCAAATTAACAAAATCAGAAATGAAAAGGGGGACATAACAACAGACACAGAAGAAATACAGAGGATCATCAGGTCATATTTCAAAAACCTGTACCCAACAAAATTGGAAAACTTAAAGTGAATGGACAACTTTCTGGATAAATATCACTTACCAAAATTAAATCAAGACCAGATAAGCAAATTAACCAGACCTATAACTGCTGAAGAAATAGAAACGGTCATCAAAAGTCTCCCAACCAAAAAAGCTCAGTACCAGATGGTTTGAGCTCAGAAGTCTATAAGACTTTCAAAGAAGAACTAATACCAATACTCCTCAAATCACAATAGGAACAGAGGGAACATTGCCAAAGTCTTTTTATGAGGCTACAATTACCCTGATACCCAAACCACAGAAAGACAATACTAAGAAAGAGAATTACAGACCAATCTCACTCATGAACATTGATGTAAAAATACTAAATAAAATACTAGCAAATCAAATCCGAGAACACATCAGAACCATCATCCACCATGATCAGGTCGGCTTCATCCCACAGATGCAGGGATGGTTCAACATACAAAAATCTGTCGATGTAATCCACCATATAAACAAGCTGAAAAATAAAAACCACATGATCATCTCATTAAGATGCCGAAAAAGCATTTGACAAAATACAACATGCCTTCATGATAAACGTCTTGGAGAAAGCAGGGATACAAGGAACATACCTAAACATAATTAAGGCAATATACAGCAAGCCGACAGCCAACATCAAACTAAATGGAGAGAAACCCCCCGCGATACCACTGAAAGCAGGAACAAGACAAGGTTGTCCACTCTCTCCATACCTATTCAATATAGTTCTTGAGGTCCTAGCTAGAGCAATAAGACACCAAAGGGAAATCAAGGGCATACAAATTGGAAAAGAAGAAGTCAAACTCTCACTATTTGCTGATGATATGATAGTTTACATAAGTGATCCTAAAAATTCTACCAAGGAACTTCTACAACTCATAAACACTTTCAGCAATGTAGCAGGATACAAGATTAACTCAAAAATATCAGTAGCCCTTCTGTACACAGATAATAAAAGGGCTGGCGAAGAAATCAGAGAATCAACACCCTTCACATTAGCCACAAATAGCATAAAATATCTCGGAGTAGCTCTAACCAAACAAGTGGAAGACTTGTATGACAAGAACTTTAAATCTCTGAAGAAAGAAATTGAAGAAGACACCAGAAAGTGGAAAGACCTCCCATGCTCTTGGGTAGGCAGAATTAATATAGTAAAAATGGCAATCTTACCGAAAGCAATCTACAGATTCAACGCAATGCCCATGAAAATCCCAGCAAAATTCTTCACAAACCTTGAAAGAACGGTACTCAACTTCATTTGGAAAAGCAAAAAACCCATGATAGCCAAAACAATCCTGTGCAATAAAAGAACTTCTGGAAGCATCACAATCCCTGACTTCAAACTCTACTACAGAGCTACAGTACTGAAAACAGCCTGGTATTGGCATAAGAACAGACAGGAGGACCAATGGAACCGAATAGAAGACCGGATATCAATCCATACATCTTTGAACACCTGATCGTTGATAAAGAAGCAAAAAATATCAAATGGAAAAAAGAAAGCATATTCAACAAGTGGTGCTGGCATAACTGGATAGCAACATGTAAAAAAATGAAAATAGACCCATATCTATCACCATGCACAAAACTCAAGTCCAAATGGATCAAAGACCTCAACATAAAGTCAGCCACACTGAACCTTATAGAAGAGAAAGTGGGAAGTACACTTGAACGCATTGGC
>PVIU01008598.1:0-55879 GCA_004026605.1 Ondatra zibethicus
ATAACAGGAAGAAGAGGAAAAAAAATTTTTTTGAGAATGAAATGTTTCCCCTCATAGTGGACTCTTAAGCACGTTCTCCGCGTATGCGGCGTGCTAGCTGGATATCTTTTGGCATAATTGTTACACGTTTGGCATGGATAGCACACAGGTTGGTATCTTCAAAAAGGCCAACCAGATAGGCCTCACTTGCCTCCTGCAACAATAATAAAGAAAAATTACTATTGTTCCCAACACTTACACATTAAACCCTTTAAAAATGTACTTTTTAATCAAAACTTATTAAATCAAATTAATTAAATTAAATCAAAACTTTTTAATCAAAATATATCAAATGTTCACACGAAAATAAAAAAATAAATAATCTACCAAAACCACACAAAGCACCAAGACACATCAAAGAAACCAATTCTAACATTCCGGCCTTACAAAGGGAATTGTACGCAGCCCAGCATCTTTTCAGTTGGTGACACCATGGCAGCTGCGATACGGAGAACAAGTCCCTAGCACATATGATCCCGTCTATCTTCTTTATACTTTGTAGTGCTGAGTGAGGGTTGAACTCAGCACCTTGCTCTTTGTTCTTTTATTTTCTCTCTCTCTCTCTCGTTTTTCGAGACATGGTTTCTCTGTAGCTTTGTAGACTTGTCCCGGCGCTTGCTCTGTAGACCAGGCTGGCCTCAAACTCGGAGATTTACCTCCCTCTGCCTCCCCTCCCAAGTGCTGGAATTAAAGGTGTGCATCACCACTGCACAGTCTGTCCTTTTTTCAGTTCTATAAGACTACTTAATGGTTCCATAATACATCACAGATTGGTTTACTTTTATCTGTTTAACCAGTTCCAAAGTACTTTCTTCCAAATCCTTAATGCATAATGGCATTTTTGTGCCCTCTAGAATGCTGATCCTGTCTCTACTCGCCCCCCTGCCCTGCCGTATTAAGATTCCCCGGGTATGTTTTTATTCATCCTACCACCCAAAACTTGCTAGAAATATGAACCATTCATTGACACTTGTCATGTAATGTGACAAGGAAGAAAGAGAGAACCCAAAGCCTATAACTCACAAATGCTGGCATTATTTGTTTTCTGGGATCCACATGATGGAAGCAGTCAGCCAACTTCTGCAGGTTAACCTTTGAATGGCATATCAGCATACACACACACACACACGGCTTCATTTTAAAAGATGTTTCTAGGGTAGAATTGGGAGTACAGTGCAGCCTAGGGGCATTCCCTTTCACCAGTACTTCCCACAACAAGACCAAGATTCTGCTTTATAAATACTAACAAAGGAAGTGAAGAGGAATATGGCTCAACACAAAATATATACACGGAAAATTTTTACAAATGTGCTGAAGAGGGCTTTGTGTATGCTAAGCAAGTGCTCTATCAGTGGAGCACATTCATACTTTTGTCCTTTATGTATGGATTTGGGTGGGAGGGTTTGTGTGCACCAGAGATCAACCTCAGGTACTGTTCCCTCAAGAGCCACTTGCCTGTGTGCATCAGGCAGAGATGGACATTGGTGTCTTTGTCAGCTCTTACCACATTATTTTTTCAGGGCAGAGTTTCTTATTGAAACTGGAGTCCTCCAATTCAGCTAGGCTGGCAAGTCAGCAAGTTCCAAGGATCTGCCTATCTCCAATTCTCCGGCACTGAAATGATGGACACTGTGTCCCTCTTTCAGTGCGTACTGGGGATCTGAACCCAGGTCCTCATACTTGTATGAGAAGCACTTTAATGAATGAACCCTCTTCCCAGTCTCGACTTTGTTTTTTGAGACAAGGTCTGTCTTGGAAATCTGGGACTAGCCAACCAGGTTAGGCAGGTTATCCATTGAGCCCGTTAGCGCAACACACAGACACACACACACTCTCTCTTAAATTTAGGCTGAGTGCTTTATTTTCTTCATCCTTTATGATTTTTTTATTGTTTTAATTGCACTATACATTATTCTCTGCTCCCCTCTCCCATGACCTCCACTTAGTGTCAGTATTTAAAAGCACCTACCACCACGGACAGCTTTTTACATGGATGTTAGAGATTGAACTTGTCAAGCCTTCATGTTTGCAATATAAGCACTTAACCTAACAAAGCTATCTCTTCAGCCCCTACTTTCATCCTATAAAAATCGGCCTCCCTGGAGGAATATGTTCTTAGTAATTAAGTTATACCCCAGTTACTTGGCACTCATATTGGCCCTACTATGTATCAGTCAGCTTTTACTATCCTTCAGTTAATTTGCTAGGAGATCTCATTCCATGTAATGCTTTGTTCCCATATAGATGTTCAGTGTTTGCTGGTTTGCTTTTTATACCTAACCCTAATTAAATCTCCAGCTGGGCCTACTAGTTCAGACTTCTACCTACTTTTGAGGCTGAGGCAGGATGCTCAAATCTAGCCTGGACAACTTAGCAAGGCCCTGTCTCAAAAATCTGTTCTGGGAAGCCAGGTGGTGGTGCACACCTTCAGTCTCAGTACTTGGGAAACAGAGGCAGGTGGATTTCTGTGAGTTCAGGGCCACAGAGTGAGTTCCAGGAAAGCCAGGGCTCTGTTTTACAACAGAAACCTTGTTTTGGAAACCAGAATCTATTCTGGGGATAAGCATGATTCACAGTATGGAACCCTCCCCACTTTTCTGTACAATTCACTCATATCTTATATATTCCAAAAGCAAAATCTTTACTGTTCAGGGACTCATTCTTGGGCTGTTCTACAAGTGGAGTAAAAAGTCTAGAAAGTGGGCTAGTGGGATGGCTTAGTGGGTAGTGGCTTGCTGCAAACCTGACAGTTTGATTCTTGGAAGCCCACATGGTAGAAAATCAAGTCCTCCAACTTGTCCTGACTTTCATGTGCACATGCACAATTGCAAAAATAATAACAGTGAGCTAAGTACAACACACTGTGGCCTACTCTCAGGAATTTACAACGTAGAAACCAACAGAAGTTTCTCAGTAAGAAATCATTTTATCTTGTTTAACTCAGCATTAGGATGATGCAAACCCAGAACAGAACGCTTCTGTGAAGGGTAGCACAAACTTCTAAGAACTAAAGAGGTGTCAGGTTTCCGAGACTATTTGCTTCTAAGAGTTGTGTTCTGGAAGATTACTAAACTCATAACACACATATATTCCCAATTCTTTTACCAAATGCTCCTAAATCTCTTTAGCACTAAACCTGTAAAGAGAGTCCAGAGCAGGAAATTTGACTTCCAGGCCAGCCAGGTCTAAACAATAATAAATACTGTTACATTAATTTACAACTCAAGGGATGTAATTTTGAAATGGCAGAAGATAAAGCATCTTATGACTAGGCATTAATTTATAACATTTTCTGTTGTTTTCTCAGACTATTTCTCTGTATAGCCCCAGCTGTCCAGAAACTCACTTTGAAGACCAGGCTGACCTCAAACTCAGATCTGCCTGCCTCTGCCTCCTGAGAATGCTGGGATTAAAGGTGTGCACTATTACACACAGCTAATCTATAACACTGAATACATTTATGACCTGACTCATTTCAAAACTGTCCATTCTTAATATAAAAACATTTTAGTTCAAGTTCCCTGACATTTAGGGTAAAAGCTAAGCATTCCATTGGTCAATTCCCAATTATCCGTAATCTACCTCTTTCAACTGTATTTATATTCCTTTCCCTTTGTTGTGTAGTCATCTCCACAACTCTCAACCTAGCTTCCTTTATTGCTAACCATGATCGAACATTAAGTGGAAAAGCTGGAGGTAAACATTTTATTTATATTTTTTGAGGCTGTGTTTCACTCTAGCCCATGCTGATCTTAAATGCTTAGATTTCCCTACCACAGCCGCTGCAGTCCTAGGAATGTAGGCATGAGCCATCACACCTGACACACATTTCATAAATTTTAAACTTTTATTAACAACGTACTGTGCCAGGACTGGTGGTACAAGCCAGCAATCCAAGTTATTCACTCAGGAAGCTAGAGGCAAGAGAACTGCACATTCAAGACAAGACCCTGCCTCTCAAAACAGCTGGCCAGGCATGGTGATATGTATGACTCTCATGCCTGCACTACAGAGGCAGGCAGACCTGAGAGTTAAAAGACAGACTGGTCTACTTATTAGGATCAAGAACAACCACAACTACACAGAAAGACCCTGTCTCAAAACCAAAAACCAACCCCCCACATAAAAAAAAAAAAAAAAAAAGGCTGGTATAGTTCAGTGTACCTAGTGCTTACCAGGGAAGCAGGAGGCCCTAGGTTCAAGCTCCATTTCAGACTACAGAACAGCAGCACACTGCTCTGTCCCACCTCCTTTACCACTGTAACGCTACTGTGTGTCTAAGTGTCTAAGTTATAAAGTATTGTGCAATGCACAAAAGCAGCGCCACCTAAGTAATACATAGGATTTTAAGTCATCCAGTTTTAGGGATCTTGGAATGTTGGGGAAGGGTGACGGAGAAGCTATTTTTAAAAGTTAATGATGCAATTTTAAAAAGATTAATTTATTATGTGTGTGGGCATGTGGGGAGCCTGCCTGTACCTGCTTCACACACATGCATTCATGCCAGTGCCCTCAAAAGCCGAAGAGGAAGGGTATTAGATCCCCCTAAGTTACAGTGGCTGTGAGCTGCCTGATGCAGATGGGAAATAAAGGAAAAACAGCCTTTAACCACCAAGGCATCTTTCTAGTGCCCACAATCTTTTTTGCTTTTTCGAGATAGGGTTTTTCTGTAGCTTTGGAGCCTGTCCTGGAAATCTTGTTTTGAGACAGGGTTTCTCTGTATAGCCCTGGCTGCCATGAACTTCCTATGTAGATCAGGCTAGACTCAAACTCAAAAAAGACTTGCCTGTCTTACTCTCTTATTTCTGGGATTATTGGAATTAAAGGCACACACTACCATGCCTGTCTTCTTTTTAAAAGACAGAATGACAATATGTATTATTCCAGGTTAGTCTTAAACTAGCTATGTAGTCCACACTGATGCTGACTAATAACCCTCCTGGTACTATTCATGAGTGTTAGAATTACAGACCAACAAGCCCCATCACGCCCAGCTTAAACTGTATAATTCTAATGCCAAAAATAGAGTAACTTGTTTTTAAGAGACAAGGTTTCACTGTATAGCCCAGGCTGGCCTTGAATTTGTATCAACACCCTTGCCTCAGGCTCTCACGTGCTGGAATTATAAAGGTTGAGTCATCAGGACAGATTAAAGTGCTGTTTGGAATCCTATCTGCTTCTAGATTCTAGTTCAACCAGCAAATGACTTTTTGTCTTGTGGTACTAAGGCCTTGCAAAGGACAGGATTACTATGTGGCATCTCTAACACTTTCGGAGCTACTAATCTTACAACTAATCTACAAGCATGCACGTACACACACATACATGCACATGAGCGCACACATACACACACACGAAAAACTTATAATAAGGAAGATCCTGTGGTTTAGTTACCTTATGAAAGGGTCTTACTCTATGTAGTCTCGGCTGGCCTAGAACTCAAGAGACCCAACTGCTTCTACCTCCCTGAGTGTTGGATGAAAGGCCACCATCCCCAGCAAGATCCCTCTTTCGAGCTGGGGTTGTGACTGGTTAAGAGAGCTTGGCTAGCTGGGTAGTGGAGACACACTTTATCCCAGCCCTTGGGAGGCCAGCCCGAGTTCCAGGAAAGTTAAGGCTATTCAGAGAAACCCCGTGTGTGTATGTGTGTGTGTGTGTGTGTGTGTAGTTTGCCTAGTATGTACAAGGTTCTGGATTTGATCTCAAGCACCACATAAAGCAGGCATGGTAGAACATGACTGTAATCCAAGTCTTCAGGTGTATGCTGGAGAATTAAAGTTCAAGGTCACCCTCAACTATACAGCTGGCTAGTATTTCAGAATAAACCCAAATAAAAAAAAATTAGTTCACTCAAAAATCAGAGGACACATACACACACAAAAAAGATGTGCACACTTTGCTCAAAATTACATTTACTGGTAATTATGTAACCGAATAATAGTGACAATGGACATTTACACGTGAATTACTTTAAAAAGACAAGTGTTCTCCCACCATCATGTTTAGTAATTTCAACTGAAAAAGCTTTATTATTGGCATAATAATAAAGGCTGAACTTCCAAGTACAGTGATGTGTTAAGCAGTCTACTAACAGTTATTAGAAAACAAAAGCCATCAATCCTTTTAGGGTTCTTAGAAATTGTGATTTGTTCAGAGAATTTATAAGCAGCTATTAAAATATAAATAAAATTCTAAGGAACAGTATGGGAGGATTTTGGTAGTTGAAATTTCAGTCATTTCACTCTACCATGAATTTAATGGATGCCTATTCCTGGAATTGACCAATCAAATGAAGCTTAGCCTAACCACAGAAACAGCTCAACCAATTATATGCTGGAGTGGAATCCATCTATCATATATAAAGGAAAAGCTAGGACAGCAATAGCAATCTTGAAAATCCCCCAATGGTGACACGTGGTAGTGCCCAGCATCTACCCCATGCTTTCTGACCATGCTGTTGTTCGTTCTATCATATTTTGAGAAACAAGGTTAATTATACCTATGCATGTGTCAATTATTTTTGTGTTAACTTCACATTTTAATCCTATCCTAAGTATTTTATACACAACTATCTCTAGAACACTGTCCCCAACATTAGACCTAAGGTTAAATTCACACTATGCTTCCTATTTAATTTAAACTCTATAGTTCCCTTTCAAACTAGAATTCTTGAATACTGCCTACTCTATTTAGATATTAAACTACATCCTAATTTGTTTCTTTACATCTGTGAAGACTTTTTTTTGTCACTAATGACCAAAGTGACAACAAATAGAATTCTAGTTCTCTATCCTAATGTCCTGCAGTTTCCATAAACCAAGCTAGAGTTAAGCACAGTTTTTAATGCAATGCTTAAAAAAAAAATTAAATGCCATAACTGCATCAGGCTTTAGAGTCAAATTAGGATTTTAATTTTTATGTTCATAACCTTGAACCATTTATTTAGGTTTCTCAAAACAGGTTTTCTATGTGTAACCCTGGCTGTCCTGGAATTCATTGTGTAGACCAGGCTAATCTTGAACTCAAAGATCAGTCTCCCTCAGCTTCCCAAGAGCTGGGATTAAAGACCACAACTACCCAGCTGCCTTGAACCATTTAACCTTTAAATTTCATCAATAGTGAATCATACCTAATAGCCTACCTTGTAGGCTTATAATGATAAAGCTACATGAAAACAAAAAAGATGTGTAATTGCTCTTGATACAAATCATAAAAACAAGGGTTTTTTTCCCCACCCATTAGTTTACCTGCAAAGCACCAATAGCTGCACTCTGGAAGCGCAGATCTGTTTTGAAGTCCTGAGCAATTTCTCGCACCAGACGCTGGAAGGGGAGTTTGCGAATCAGAAGTTCAGTGGATTTCTGATAGCGTCTGATTTCACGGAGTGCCACAGTACCAGGCCTTCAAAAGTTAACATTAAAGAAGTTGTTACTAAATCAACATATGACACGCAAAAAAGTAGTCAGCTTTAAAGAAAAGCAGTAATTCAGTAAATTTTCAAAGAACAAATCACTCAACTAGTCTTCAGTACTGAACTTCACAGATGACTTTTATGATCTCAATATTTAATTCTTTTAAGAGAAAGATCACTTTTAAAAATAAAAAAAAGGAACAGGCAGTTAATCAAGCCCCACATTCACTTTTAGCTGCACACACATGCATGTGAGCTAAATGACACAACTCTGAGCTGAGCATGGTACTGTATGCTTGCAGCACTCAGGAGGCTCACACCAGCCTGATTTACATAATGAGTTTCAGGCAAGCCCAGGTTAGCTTGAGCCCTGCTGTTAAAAAAGGAAGACTTGAGAACATCTTTGCTGTTAGGCTGGCAATAAAGACAGACTCTTCTGTGTTTAAGCGTCACTTTCCTTTGCCCCATCTGTGCCTTAGGTTTAATGTCCTAAAAGACAGCCCACGTAATTTACTACGACTCACTTCAAACAGCTGTATTTGATCCCCAGTTATGATTACGTTTGAAAACTTGATTTCACGTTGTTTCTTCCATGTGGAAGAAAACTTTCACTGCCCTATTTTTTTTTAAACCCCCAAATATTTCTTCTACTGTATGAGCTCTTCACTGTAAAATCTGCCTATGCAAATTTGGGCAACTTGTGCCCTCTAATGGTAGATGTCCTTAACAACAGTGCTTACATCAAAATAAAATGAGGTAATAAAGGAGGGGGGGGGAAAACACCACCAAGTAACTATAACCAATGGGGACTTTACTGGTCTCCCTAAGTGAGGAGGGGAAACCTAAAAAATGTGTGTGTTTGTACATACATACATACATACACAAATTATATATACAAAATCATTCATGTATATAAAATACGTATGTTTATAGTATACACACACGTAACCATTTAAAAAATTTAATGGCTAGTTAAAATGTTAATGTGTCCTATTATCAGTTGGGTACTGGGTCCCTTTAGACTTTAGATCGGATTACAGCTTCAAAATTTTATCGATAAAACCTGATACCAAGTTACACGTATCCATAAACAAACATGGATATAAATACAAATACTAGCAGTAGTAAGTATTTAAGAGGGAGAAATATCTTTTCCCTAAAGCAAAAAGTACGACTATTACCTACCCATCTTCTTGTTAAAGTACATGGACATACTGTTAGGACACTTTTTTCCCTACCCCTTTCATAAATACCTGTAACGATGAGGTTTCTTCACCCCTCCAGTAGAGGGCGCACTCTTGCGAGCGGCTTTTGTAGCCAGTTGTTTCCTGGGTGCTTTACCACCGGTGGATTTACGGGCAGTCTGCTTTGTACGAGCCATGGTATGGGCACCTCCTTATTTACCTACCAGCATTTTAAAAACAAAACAAAACCCCATCATATTCAACTAAAGCATACACATTTTCTTGCCTGAAGCCCCCCAACTAATCAGTATAGAGGAGAAAAATGCTGTTATATAATTAATCTGAAAGGGCGCGGATCAGGTGTACTACCCAAATATGACTTAAAACTAGAAAAAATTGTTAGCATTAATACTCGTAATGCTAATAATTCCAAGAGACAAACGGCCAAAACTAGCGAGACCATTCCAATAGGTTTTGATTCAATTTCTTTAATTAAAGTAGAAATTAGAAACGTCTGCAAACATTCGATCACAAACAAAGTCAAATGAACGAAGCCACAAACCACAGAAAATGTCGAGTCAAATTACAGTTAAAAAAAAATTTAGAAAAAGGTTTCAGCCTCCCCCCCCCCGTTCGCGGCCCCCCTCGCGCTTGGCAGTTGGATTGCTGTAAATATCTGAAAACATTCTTGAGGTTTGTATCTTTACGGTTATGTTGATAAAAAGGCGTCTCGAAAGACAAGAACAACAGCTATTGCCAGTGAGCATTCCACAAAGCCCGTCCTCCCGGGCTTCGCTATGGAAGCCGACTGCCCCGCACCCAGGCTTAATTAGCGCTCGACACCGACAGCCCGGCCCACCCCAGCACCACATAAACTTTTGGTTTTGCCTCCCCGGGTCCCTGGGTACCGGGTACCCGACCTGCCCGTCTCGGCCCCGGCGCCCCGCGCTGGCACCAGGCGACTCGGCTCCCCAAGACTAGCACAAAATGGAAACAATTGCAAAACGTATCCGATTCCCTTCCAACCAGACAAACAGCAAATCGTTCAAAAATACCCCATCCCCTGCCACGTGCCGCTCGCCACAAAAATGCAAAAGTTCTTTTTTTGTTATTTTGAATTTCATATGCCTCAAGTTTCTTTTTCTCCAAAAAAGGCAAAAAAATGTTCCTAAAATCTTTTCTTCCTTCCATTTTAAAATGGGGAAGAGAGAAACGGGGGGGAAAAATATGGTCGGTGACCAGAGAAGAGAGACAAGATGGTGAAGCTCAGCCACAACTGTGGGGAGGCAGCAAAAAGCGAGTTAGCCCGGGGTGGGAAGCGGCGGCGATTTTACCCATTTCGCGCCCGAAAAACTGCGGCCCGGGACCCGCAGGCGGCAGTTGAGGGGCTCGCGCGGGACATGGTGAAGGTCTGGGGTCCCGGGAAGGGGCGGCGGGCGGGATTTCACCGAAGAAAGGGGAGCCCACGGCGCGGGAGGGCGAGCAGGCTCGGCACCGCGGCGGTGCCGCCGCTGGGCTGAGGCGGAGACGGGGGAGCCGCCGCCGCCGCCGCCCGAGGGAGAGGGAAACTCGCTCCCCATCTCCGTTTCTGCGCCAAAAAGTTTGCGGGTCGAGCCCGAGGGACTGTGGGTGCCCTCCGCGGCCCCCTACGAAACCGACGGCGGACGGAGCCCGGCTCCGGGAACGCGGGCAGACGGAGAAACTTACCCCCCTTCTCCTTCGGCTGGAGCTCGGCAAGCGAGAGGCGGCGCTGGCGTTAGAGAGCGGCGGCGGCGCGGCGACGGCTGCGAACACAATTGAAAGATGGCTGACACCGAGGCTACCCCCTACACACGCCGCCCCGCCCCGCGCCGCGCGCCAGCCAATCACACACAATGGAGGGAAGGCTCGGCCCCGCCCAGGCCCCCCGCGCGCCCCGCCCCGCCCCTCCCCCCGCGCGCTCGTTCGTTGGCGCGCGCTCGCTCCTCCCCCGCGCGCCGCCCGCCCCTTCCTCCCGCCGCCTCTCGCGGTGTGTACAAACACAAAAGACACGCCGAGAGGCCGCGGGGCCCGCGGAGGCGCCGGCCGTCCCGGTCCGTCCCCGCCTCGCGCTCCCTCCCTGCCGGGTGCGAGCGCCGCCGTGAGCCCCCGAAGCCCGGTTTTGGGGTGCAGCGGGGCGAGTGGGGGGATGGGAGGGCGGCGCAGGCCGCGGACCAGCGCCCGGCCTGCGGGGGGGGAGGGGCACCACCCCCGCGCGCGCCCCCGAGGCTCCCGGCCCGCGTGGGGGTGGGGAGAAGGCCGCGGCCCGGCGGTCGCCGCGCCCCAGTTGAAAACGCGCCCGAGCAGGAAGCTGGCAAGTGGAAGCCGGAGAGTCCCGCGCCCACTTTCGGACCGCGCCGCGCCGCGCGGCAGGGGCGGGGGACCCGCGGTTCTCTTCCCGCTTTCGCTCCCGGCCAAGCGCGGGCACGTCCGGAGGGTCTGGGCCAAGTCGCCTGAGGACAAGTTGGTCGTCGAGGACTCTCGCCCGGGGAGGCGGGGCAGCCAGGTGCAGCCTGCCGGGCAGTGCGGAGAGTGCCAGCGCTTTGCCAGTGGCGGCACCGGGGCCGAGGGACAGGGCTCACCCTCTCTCCCTGGGCCTCGCGACGTTCTTGATGCAAGATGGCTGTGTTTTGTAAGCCTCTGAAACAATGTGCAGCACAGCTGTAGCTGCCTAGGGCACGGCTGCCAGGCCGGCCAGAGTGGGCCTTTGAACCGCTTCACCGTGGTAGGATTGCTGTAGGAAGAAATCGCGTGGCATAGTAGTTTAATGTTGTCAGTTGTAAGAGGCTGAACACGGCAGGTATAAGGAAAAGCTGCTGTAGGGCTTGCTATGTTTCCCGCTTTCCCACTGCTCAGGAGCTCGGGCAGCACTGCATAGCTGAAGTTCTCATTAACTGACCCACAAACATCTGAACCATCCCTCAGATGGTATTGACTAGGCTCTACAACTACGTGTGAAGACGTTCTGTAGGAGGGTCATGAAGCAGATCCCATAGGGTAGGGAAGGAGATAAATTTCGTAGACGACCTCTCAAAGCAGTCTTTTCATAAACATTGTCCTGAAACAGATCTGTGGTATCAGGAGAGAATTGGATTTGTCCAAGGTCACTTAAGAACAAGCCGTGGAGAAACAAAATAATCCAGGCCTCCTGTTTCATTATTATTTAGTGTTAAGTGTTGCTGTGATGAACACATGCAATCTGCGACACTATTCTAAAAGCACATACGCAAAAAAAGCCTGCACTGAAGAAGTCCTATGGTTTGAGCCAAGAAGCATTCTTTTTTTCTTTTGCTTGTTTTTGTTTTGTTTTCAGGAAACTAAAATATTTGTTGCTAGATTTATCCCAGAAGGCTGTTGCATATCAATTGAATCAATCATATCTTCAAGAAATGCTAACGTGTCCCAGATAGTTTTTGTATGCTTGCTAGGTTTTCCCATGCTTTATTCCTGACTTTACACAAATATTTCTAAGGGATGGAAGTGCCGTGTCGAGTGAACTACTTCGTGGGGATGGTAGGCTCTCTGAAAGTGTCCGTCTGTAACATGGAAGTAGTAATATTTGTGTGAAGGCAGCCCACAGGCTTTTTCTGGGAATATGACTGGTTATCCTTAGTAACTTCAGGAAGTTTTCCAAATTTGCCCTGTATGTATGGCATCCCAGCTCTGGTCAGTATAGTTTTGGAGGGCTGGGAATGTTAGAATGGAATAGCAGTCCTGCCTTGGTTGAGTCTTTCTGTCTCTGGAAGCATTCATTGCCTTACACAGGGAAGCTGCGCTTGGCCAGGGAGGATGCTTTGGAGCCCCCAAGAGTGGCAACAGACTGGAGAGCTGCTACTGCAAAATAAGTCCTTTTCAAGGATTCTTAAGGGCACTAGTCTGTTCTTTTAAATGGTCTCCTTGTGTAGCTCTAGGGTCTCCTGTAGCTCTTGGCTTAGCCTGGCCCCCTGCTCCAGAGATCTGTCACCTTAAATGCTGGGCTTAAAGCTACATGCCACCACATCCTGCTACGAGAATCCACTTGTAGAGATCAGTTATGGCCTCAACATTTGGAATGTGTAATAATGGGAAGGAGAGGAGTGAAAGCTTTTAAGTTAAAATATTTCTTCTAAAATAGACTAATTGTAACGGTCTGTCCTGACCCTTTAAGAGACAAGCCCCGCCCACTCCCCCCTCTGCTGAGGCAGGCAGATCTTCCTGCCTCTCTCAGAGGCAGCTTCTGCCTTGCTCCCTTCTCCCCACTCCTCCCCTTCCCCCTCTCTGTTTCTCTTTCTCTGTCTCTCTGCTCTTCTCCCTTCTCCCCTTCCCTCTTTCCCCTTCCCTTCCATAACCCACTAAATAAATACTCACTTCCTTGCCTACCCTTCTCACTCATCATGCGATTCCGTGCCTAGGACCCGCTGGGCCTCATGGCCCACCGTCCACTCGGGGCTCCCTACCTGGGTCACATTGCTTTCGTGGCCTGTCGGTCTCAGGACCTGCTGCCTGCGGCACTTGGGGACCTGCAGTTTCTGGACACCACTCTTTTCCTTGTTGTGCTAATTTAAATCTATCATTTATTTTCTTTCTTTCTTTCTTTTCGGTTTTTCGAGAGAGGATTTCTCTGTGGCTTTGGAGCCTGTTCTGGAACTAGCTCTTGTAGACCAGGCTGGTCTTGAACTCACAGAGATCCACCTGCCTCTTCCTCCCGAGTGCTGGGATTAAAGGCGTGCGCCCCCATCACCTGGCTCATTTATTTTCCTACTGTCTGTTTTCTGCTAGAAAGAATATAAACTCTAGGATAGAAATAGTTTTGTCTGTTTCTTCTACTGATGAAGCATTAGCCCACTGCATACACACTAACACACTGGAGCCCCTTTTCTGCTCACCCACAGTAGATGAAATTGTATAATTTACTCCTATGTACCCATTTTATTGACTCATGACTAACTGTGTTCCATCTGCACTGTTTTTGCTTTGATGGGTTCTCACTATGCAGCTCAGTCTGGTCTTGAACTCAGGATCCTCTCCCTCAGTCTCTGGTATGTACCACCACACCCAGCTCCAGTGAGCTGCTCCTGTGCTCACACTTTGTTGAAAAACGTGGATCATTTGTCCTATGGCCTCAGATCCTCACCTGTCTCCAAATCTCTCTCCTTTTGTCTTGCCCAGAGATAGTAGTCATCTGTGTGAGTGCTCAATCCAAAAAGTGCAGACTCCTTCTGAGTAGTCCTCTGCCTTCCTGTGAACTTTCTGTTTGAGACAGGGTCTCACATTGGCCAAGCAGCTTCCCTGAACCTCCTATCTCTGCCTCCCAAGTGCTGGGAAACGGGACCAACCTGGTTTTACTCGGTGCCGGGACCAAACCCTGTGCTTTGTTGGTTTGTGCTGGGAAAACACTCTACCGCCTGAGCTCCACCCTCACCTCTGTCTTCCCTTTCTTTCCCTAGCAAATGCCACTGTGGTATGGGATGGGCTTTAACACTAAGACCCTGACTTTGATTCCCAACAAAACATTTTTTCCCCTGAGACAGGTTTTCTCTGGCTATCCTGGAACTCGCTCTAAAGACAATGCTGGTCTTGAACTCAGATCCATCTGCCTCTGCCTACCGAGTGCTGGGACTAAAGGCATGCGCCATCAGAGGTGCCACCACTGCCTGGCATGGGTATTGGTGGCACATGCCTTTAATCCCAGCACTCCAGAAGCAGAGTCAGGCAGATCTCTGTGAGTTCGAGGCAAGCCTGGTCTACAGAGAGTTCCAGGACAGGCTCCAAAGCAACACAGAGAAACTTTGTCTCCAAAAAAAAAAAAAAAAAATCCTTTATTTTTATTTTATGTGTACTGATGTTTTGCCTTCTTGTATGTCTGTGCACTGTGTGTATGCAGTGCCCTCAAAGGCCAGAAGATGATATCAGGTCCCTCAGGGACTGGAGTTTACAGATGGTTGTACTAGAAATCGAACCTGAGTCCTCTGGAAGAACAGCCCGTGCTCTTAACCACTGAGGCATCTGTCCAGTCCCCTCAAGGATCTTTTTAAATAATGATGTAGGTCAGATTTCAGAATGTTTAGAAGTCCCTGCAGCTTCTTTGGGTACCATGGAAGTGGGCCTATACACTATATATTGAGAGAGTAGTGTATAGTCAGAAATGTGGGTCTGAACCAACCCTGACTAACTTTATTTGGGACTCCTTGGATACCTCCTCCCTGCTGTGGAGCTGTCCCTCAGACTCCATGGGCCATGTGGGTTGTGATCTCATAGCAAGTCAGGGATCTAGACGAGAGCACGTTCTTGGCAGCGCTTGGTGCTGCATATGGCTCAGCTGGAGCTGCCCCTCACCTATCTGGTCAGCCAATGAGGACCAAGGGATGCAGAGTATGCCTCCTCTGTTCAGGCTGCCCTCTCTAGTGAGCCCCAGATGGGACTACTCCCAACCAGGGGCCCTGGTCCAAGAAAGGAGGAGGTCCTATCTCTTGGCACCTGCGTGCCCCATAGTGAAGTCCTATGGGCTGTTCTGTGTCTCAGGTCCTTGTCGTTCCTCAGCTGCCTCTGCACCCTCGTCTTGCTCACCCCACGCCTGTGTTATGCTCTATAGACTTTTATGCTGTTTTCCTTCATAGAAACTTAACAGCTGGTGTGTTGGGATGTGTGTGTGTATGGGTGTGTGTGGTCTTCTCTCTAGATTGTGAACTTAACATAGGGGTTCCTATGGTTTAAACATTGTTCTTTATCAATTTATACCATACCTGGGTGTGCCAGTCAGCTGTAACGTGTGCCTCCCTCTTCCCCCAGGATATCCAAACACAAAAAACTGAGCCCCCAGAGTCTGTCTTTTCTTCTTTCTTTTTTTAATTTTATTTAATGCACACTGATGTTTTGCCTGCATGTATGTCCATGTGAGGGTGTCAGATCTTAGAGTTTGACAGTTGTGAACTGCCTTGTGGGTGCTGGGATTTGAACCCGAGTCCTCTGGAAGTGCTCTTAACCACTGAGCCATCTCTCCAGCACTTTTTCTTTCCTTTTCTTTCTTTCTTTCTTTTTTTTTTTTTTTTTGAGACAGGTTTTTCTCTTTGTGAAGCCCTGACCATCCTGGAACTCAATCTGTAGATCAGGCTAGCCTCAAATATAGAGAGATCCACCGCCCTCTACCTCCTGAGTGCTGAGATTAAAGGTGTGCACCACCACACCTGGCTTGAGTCTGGTATATTTCATTAGCAAGTGAAATAGTATGAGACCATTTTACCAGGTAATTTCACCATTTATGTTTCATTAATCTCAGTACTCATTAACTGATGGCTTCTGCTCTTGCCCTTTTTCACAGTTTACACACTCTCAGATGGTAACTGTGACCACTGAGTAGACAGGAGATACCCTCCAAGGATCTGTAAACGAAGACATGGGAATTGTCCTGGCTAACTTGCATCAATAAACTGGGTAAGTGTGGGTCTGTCTTGAGGAATGAATGCTGAAAATTTTTTAAAAAATTTGGAGAGATGGCTCAGCGGTTAAGAGCACTTGCAGAGGACTCAGGTTCAATTCCCAGCACCCACAAGGCAGCTCACAACCATCTGTAATGAGATCTGGTGCCCTCTTCTGGCCTGCAGGCATACATGCAGACAGAATACTGAGAACACTGTATACATAATAAATAAATAAATCTTTAAAAAAAATTGGAGAGAGGTATTCTTTGTCTAAGCTAGCCTCCAACTCGGCCTCAAGTGCTCAGATTATAGCTGTGCCCCACCTTGACTTGTAGTGAATCCATACACATACACAGTTACAATATAGCCCTTCTTCCCTCACCTCTCCTTGAGGTACTGAGAGTGAAACTCAAGGCTTCACACATACTAGACAGGCTTCCTACCACGGAACTTGACAGCAGGTTAAAATAGAAACAGGTAAACGTATTATTTTGTTTTCTAACCCACAAATTAAAAAGAAGCAAGTAAAACACTACAGGGGAAAAGGTCATTATGAGAAAGAGGATTATCTTTTTTTAAAAAAAAAAAAAAAGCATTCCCTATGCAGAATGTGGTCATACACACCTTTAATCACAGCACTAAGAGGCAGAGGCAGGTGGATCTCTGTGAGTTCAGGGCCAGCTTGGTTTACATAGTAAATTTCAAAATAGGGCTATGTAGAGAGACTCTGTCTCAAAAAAGTATTTCCTAATCTGAGTGTGGTGACACCTGCCTATAATCCCAACATCATTGGGTAGAGGCACACCTTAGTACATGAGACCTAGAGACAAGTATTCCCTCTTTGAAAATTTTATATAAAGAGTAATGGCTTTAATTGTGGCATTTTCATATGTATGTATCCTTACATTTTATTCTATTTCATTTTCATCTTCCTCCCCTACTGCTTTCCCCATTCCCCCGGTCTCCTACCTCCATTCCTTCCTTTCTCCCGTGGTCCTCTGTTTTCAGTGGTCCTCTGTTTTTGTGTCATGGAGATCCCACTGCCCTCTTTAAAAAGTATTCTTAATCTGGGCATGATGACACACATCTGTAGTCTCTGCACTAGGGAGGCAGAAGCTGGAGAATGAGTTTTAGGTCAGCCTGGGCTACATAGTTAGGGATGGAGAGAGAGCTCAGCAGTTAAAAGCACTGGCTGTTCTTCCAGAGGACCCACTTTCAATTCTCAGCATCCACATGGCAGCTCACAACGGTCTGGGTCTCCAGTCCCGAGAAACTGATATCAGGTACACATGTGACACACAGACATACACCATACAAAGCGCATAAAATAAATTGAAATAAGACTATAAAAAATGTTTTTGCTTGTTTGGTTTTGGGTTTTGTTTTTTTTTTGTTTTTTTTTTTTTTTTTTTTTGAGACAGGGTTTCTCTGTGTAGCCCTATCCTGAAACTCAAGACCATACTGGCCTTGAACTCAGAGATTCACCTGCCTCTGCCTCCTGAGTGCCGGGATTAAAAAACTGTGATACCACACCTAGCTCAAATCACCATCGTTGCCTTTTCTTCTGTTCATTTTTTTTCCAGATAGGATTTCTCTATGTAGCTCTGTCTGCCCTAGAACTTGCTCTGTAGTCCAGGCTGGCCTTGAACTCAAAGAGATCCACCTGCCTCTATCTCTTCAGTGCTGGTATTAAAGACGTGCAACACCACCACCCGGCTCAAGGAAAGCAGGGGTGTAAGGCAATGGGAGAACACTTATTTAGATTGCAGGGGTTCCTGGATTCTATCCCAGCACTACTGAGAAAGAGAGGAAGAAGAAAGGAAGGTGGGGAAAAAGAAGAAAATAAGCAGGTTCAGTGAGTCTAACTTTTCTTGTGGGGAAAGGAGGAATTGAGTTTCCTTCGTAGACTTGAGAATGAAACCAGAGATCAGCAGCCACAGAAACAAGAACCTGGTTTTACCTGGGACCTCAAAAGTATCTGGCACTGTTTTCTTTAATAGTCCAAGCAACTGTGTCCTCATTTTTTCTAGTACCAAAACAGAAAATGAGGGCTGGCTGAAGAGATGTCTCAGTGGTTAAGAGCTTTTGCTGCTTTTCCAAAGGACCCAAGTTCAGTTCTCAGCACCCATATCAGGTGGTTCTCACCTGTTTGTGATTCCAGCTCTCAGGGATCCAATTCCCCCTTCTACCTCTGCAAGACACCTGCACACAGTGGTATATACAAACACTACAATATAATAAAGAAAATAAAATCTAGAAAGCCTTTGTCATGTCAGCTTGAAGTATATAGTTTCAACTTTCTGTTTTCTTTATATCTTTTCCTGGTTTGCTGAGAAGCATACCTCTAGGGACTGTTGGATTTTTTAAGTGCTTTCTGCATTTACTAAAATAGCCATATTTTCCCTTTAAGTAACCAAAACAAATTTTTAAATAAGAAATTAACCTTTCACTTTAAAAGAATAAATTCAACTCAGTTTAAGTGTGAAAAAAAAAAGAAAAAATCTAAAAAAGAGTATGTGCTGGGGGTGATGGTGTACATTTGTAATCCCAGTACTTGAGAGCCTGAGGCACGAGGATCAGGAGTGTGAAGGAAGGCAGCCCTATGCAGTGCACATGCCTGTAACCTGAGCACTTAGGAGGTAGAGGCCAGCCTGGTCAAGATATCTACCACCAAAACAGTTAGAGGATAAGGCAGGCCTGGTGGCCCAGATTTGTTACCCCAGCTACTGAGGAGGATCAATAGTTCAAGGCTGTCCTGAATTAAAACTGTCTCAAAGAACAATACAAAAATCTGAAACAGGGACTAGGAACTAGCTCAGTGGGTTAAAGTGCTTGCCAGCAAGCATGAGGACCTGAATTCAGATCCCCAGCACCCACAGAAAAGCCAGGTACAGCAGAAGCACATCTGTAAACGGGGAGGAGAGGTAGGTCCCTAGAGCTCCCTGAGCAGCTAGTCCATTTAGATTGGTGAGCTTCAGGTTCAGGGAGACTGTCTCAGAGATAAGGTGGAAAGCAACTGAGGAAGACTGGACTTTGAGCTCTGCCCTCTGCACTCAGCCCTGTGCACAGATGCGCATGTTTATCATGCACATGCACACAACGGAACGCCTGAAACCACATATGTTAGCTCACGCTATATCCATAGGATTAAAAATCCTTCCTTCCCTCCTGCCCTTTTTTTCTGAAAGAGTCTTGCTATGTTGCCCAGTCTGGTTTAGAACTCAAGATCTTACTGCCTCAGGCTCCAACATGTTAGTATTATAGGCATGTACCACCACAACTGGCTTTGTACAGGCTTTTATTTGATTAAGGTTGATCAAAGTTATTAGAAATACATATTTTAAATCTTAAAAATGACAACATTTAACATTTTTTAGCTAATAAGAATTCATAAATATTTGAAAAAAATGTTCAGCTTCTTTAGTTATCAAAGAAATGCAAATTAAAACTGTTTTGAAGGCTGCTGAGATGGTTCAATGGGTAAAGGCACTTGCTGCCTAGCACAAAGACCGGGGTTTTATCCCCAAGAGAGGACCAACTCCCAGAGGTTGCCCTTTGACCTCCACATGCATGCCGTGCATTATTTTCTATATCTTCAAGCATGTGGGAAACGTTGAGTACTCTTGGGATCATCAACCTTGTGTCTAGCCCCTGTTTGTCTTGGGCATGCTTAGAAACTCTGCTATCCACTGCCAGAATGGTACACATTGTGTCTTCAAAGTGGCTTTTTTTTTTTTTTTTTTTTTTTTTTTGGAGACAGGGTTTCTCTGTGGCTTTGGAGCCTGTCATAGAACTAGCTCTTGTAAACCAGGCTGGCCTCAAACTCACAGAGATCCGCCTGCCTCTGCCTCCTAAGTGCTGGGATTAAAGGTGGGCACCACCACCACCCGGCTTCATAGTGACATCTTTCAGGTACTTGGTGACTTCTCTGATATGCATACCCTTGTAGGCCCCAGCAGTTTCTCTGAGACTTTCCCCCCTGAGTCGGGTTTCTCTAATAGTCCTGGCTGTCCTGGAACTCTCTCTGTAGACCAGGCTGGCCTCGAACTTGCTGAGATCTGCCTGCCTCTGCCTCCTGAGTGCTGGAATCAAAGGCGTTAGCTACCACTACCTGATATTCTTAAGGTGAATCCAAAGATTTGAACCCTGGCTGTCCTGGAACTGACTCTATATATCAGGCTGGCCTTGAACTCAGAGATCAGCCTGCCTCTGCCTCTCAAGTGCTGGGAGGATTAAAGGCGTGCGCCACTGCCACCACTGCCACCACTGCCACCACTGCCACCACTGCCCCCACTGCCCCCACTGCCTCCACTGCCTCCACTGCCTCCACTGCCTCCACTGCCTCCACTGCCTCCACTGCCTCCACTGCCTCCACTGCCTCCACTGCCCCCACTGCCCCCACTGCCCCCACTGCCTGGTATAGTTTGAACTTTTTAAAAAAGATTTATTTATTTATTATGTATGCAGTGTTTTGTTTGCATGTGTGCATGTATGTATGAAGGCGCCAGATCTCACTACAGATGCTTGTGAGCCACCATGTGGTTGCTGGGAATTAAACCCAGATCCTCTGAAAGAGCAGCCAGTGCTCTTAACCCCTGAGCCATCTCTCCAGCCCTAATTTGAACTTCTTTTTTTTTTTAAAGAATTTATTTATTCATTATGTATACAGTGTTCTGCAGGCCAGAAGAAGGCCCCAGATCTTACTACAGATGGTTGCGAGCTACCATGTGGTTGCTGGGAACTGAACTCAGGACCTCTGGAACAGCAGGCAGTGCTCTCAACTGCTGAGCCATCTCTCCAGCCCCTAATTTGAACTTAATTTGCATCATTTTATAGGGTTTTCTAGGTCAAGAGAGCAGGGAACCATTTTCATAGCTTATCCTAGGCTTCTTAAATAAAGAATCAGGGAAATCTATAGATATTATGTATACATAGGAGATGAAAGTAAAAAAGGAACTATAAGAAGAAAGGAAGAGGTCTAAATGGAGAGGGGAGGAGGAACTAGAGAGGGTAATAGGATGTTTATGTCATGAAAGCAGAAGGGGGAACTATTTCAGGGGAAGAAGGGGGGCAGTAAGAGAAGAAATGGGGACAGGGGAGGCAGTGGGGCCAAATTAAAAACAAACATTTTATATATATATGGATGTATAAATGAGACTAATTATATGCTAGCCAGTTTTCTTAATTGGCCAGTTTTTCTAGTGTGTTACATAAATGTAGTAAAGAACTTCACAGGCTGGGCATGATTGTGCACGCCTTTAATCTCCGTGCTCAGGAGACAGAGGCAGGTAGATCTCTGTGAGTTGGAGATCAGCCTGGTCTACATAGGCTAACTAGAGCTATAATCCAGAATGAAATATATCCATCTGTGTGTGTCTGTGTGTGTGTGCATGTGCATGTACGGGTGTGCATGGAGGGCAGAGGTCAACATCCAGTCTCTGCCTTATTTTTTGAGACAGGGTCATTCGCTGAACCTGGAGCTTGCTGATTGGCTAGAGTATATGGCCCACAAACCCCAGGGATTGGATTACACAGTGCCTAGCTTTGTGTGTGGGTGCTGGGGATCAAATTGAAGTCCTCCTGCTTGTGTGGTGTTACAGACTGAACTATCCCCCCCTTGAACCCTTGAATTCTTTATATTATAAAGAATATAAATGATGACAGCATTAAAGCTCTTGGGCTAAGAGTATAGTTCAGTGGTAGAGTGTGCCCTGTGTTCAGTCCCTCACTCTAGGGGAATAAAAGCTGCAATAATTGTGTTTGCTTAAATTACTTTAAGAAGGGATAGTAAGGAGGGTGTCTAACAACACATTTAACATGGGCCCAAAGTGTGGCACTTGGTAAACATCCCTGCCTTCTTTCCTTGTTGACATGTGGGGCTATTATTCCACAGTGGACAGGCTGCCTCTAGTGGAGGACCCAGCCATGGGCTCCTGGAGCTCAATCATTCTGCTTCCTTTGAACATGGTTTTCAGAGCTACCAAATGAGACCAGAGGGCTAGCACTAGCTGGAAGCTATGTGAGATGTTGTTGTTCCTCCTCCTCCTCCTCCTCCTCTTCTTTTTTCTCAAAACAGGGTTTCTCTGTGTGGCCCTGGCTGTCCTGGAACTCACTCTGTAGACCAGACTGGTCTCAAACTCACAGAGATCCACTTGTCTCTGCCTCCTGTGTGCTGGGATTAAAGGTGTGCACTGTTGGCGAATTAGGTCGGTATGATAAATAACCAAGCCAGATCAAGAAGAACGGTTATATTTTAATGGTTAAAAAGGGGAAACATCGCTCTATGGCAGAGCCCTTACTGAACATACACAAGGTCCTGGGTTCCATTTTCAGTACCATAGAAGTTAGGGGGGAAAAGCAGCAGAAGCCACCAAGTCATTAGAGATGAGTGGAGAGGTGAAGCTGCAGGACCCTGAAGCTCAGAAAGCTGAAAGGAACCTTTCTTCCTGTCCCACCCGGTCCCTCGGGGCTCCATCAGTTAACTCTGTTTCCTGCTCTTTGAATTTAATAACCTGAGATGGCCAGCTGTGTCCCCAAAACACCCCCTGCTAGCACCTCCCCTTCATCTGGGCTGACTTCTGGGGCACCCGAGGAAGGAGCAAGAAAGACTGCTCTCGCCCAGTATCTACCCACACATGTCTATGCGGACTGAAGTGGATTCTTGGCTTTGTTCTTACCCCCTGTAATTCCTGACACAGACACTTAGAGTATCTGAAGGGAAACATTTCGCTCACCGAGAGCTTTCGGCTTTCTCCAAGCAAGTGTTAACTGTGCCGACTTTCCCCTTGTTTCCTACCTGGCCTAGAGCTTGCTCAGGTTACTGCCTGCTGCCTCTCTTGCCTCAGCAGCCTCTCTTTCTGTCAGTGCAAGGAAACCTGTAAAGCAGGGCCCAGAAAGGTGTTTGCTGCCAAGTCTGACGACCTCAGCTCTTCCCTGAGACTCACATGATGGAAGGAGAGAATCAATTCCTGAAAGTTGTCTGTGGTAAGTGTGGGCCCACTTACATACTCCCTTAAATAAATAAATGTCAAAATATTACTTTAAAAAGGCTTCCTCGGGTGGAGTCCTGGAGGGCCTGTCTGCTCCCTTAATCCTCCCGGCAGCTATGAAACAGATGCTATGATTATCACTCCCACTTTACAGATGAGAAAACTGAGGCAGAGACAAAATTACTTGTCCAAGGTCGCAGAGGAATGATAATAAGGATTCAGACTAGTCAGGCTGGCTCCAGACTTGGCATGAAACTCTCATTATTTTTATGATAGTAAAACCCAGCAATGCAAAACAGCCTGCATTAGAGAGCCGAGAAAACTTGATCCTTTGGAAAAGGACAAGGCTACCTTTTTGGAAGGCTGATTGTAGTTGTCCTAATTTTAATTTAATTTAATTCTAAGCACAGATCACCATCTACCTGTTCACCGAGAACATGGAGGGAAACAGGTATGACTTCTGCCAACATCTCTCACACAGAGACATCGTTAAGAAACAGTCCCTGATTGCTCTGGTCTCTAAGAACTTGCTGTCTCCTCACACTGGCTCTCGATCTGGATCCCTCCTAAATTATTTCTGGATGATAGCTATATGTCTTAGTTTCAATTGCCATAACCAAATAATTGAGGCTGGATATTTATAAAGGAAAGAGATTTGCTGGGCAGAAGGGCATACACCTTTAATCCCAGCACTTGGGAGGCAGAGGCAGGTTGATGGATTTCTGAGTTCAAGGCCAACCTGGTCTACAGAGCAAGTTCCAGGGTAGCCAGGGCTACACAGAGAGACTTTGTCACAAAATATCCCTACCCCCAATAAAAAGAAAGGTGTTTTGTTTAAGCACAATTTTTGAGGTCCCAGGTTATAGGGCACATTTGCTTAGTTCTGGTGAGGATCATGGTGAGTGATGTCATGTCAGGAGCCTCTAGTAAGACAGGTCATGTGACAAGACAGGAATTAGGAGAGATTCAAGGGTCAGCTTTAGTTTTTAGGTGTTCGTTCATTTCTATAGTGCTGTGTATGGAACCTAGGCCTTGCTCATGCTAAGCAAGCGTTTATGTCTTTTGTGTTAGTTACTTTTCCCATTGCTACATCAAAATACCTGACAACTCAAGGGAATTTCTTTAGCTCACAGTTTCAAAGGGTTCAGGCCATCCTGGTGGAGAAAGCCTGGCAGAGAAGGTCAGTTTACATCCGTTTTGACAATCCAGGAAGTGGAAAAAGCTATCCAGGAAGGAACCAGGATAAGATGCAGTCCCAAGGACACATCCCCAATGACCTGCTTCCTCCAGCTAAGCCTACCTGTTACCTTCAGAGTGGGGAGGGGAGGGAGACTTGAGTGTGTGTGAAGCAGATGAAGTCTTGAATGCATGTTGTCATGAACACAGCCATGCCCAAGGATTGCAGTGCCTCAGACCCACGGGAATGGCAAAGTCTTGGGAAATGGCAAAGCCTCTCTCTGGTCCAAGTACAGATGGTAAAACAATTGACCTTTAGCTAAAACCAGTGTATGTAGAAATACCAACCACAGCTTCCTCTTCTGGGGTGTTTGCACCCTGAGACTGCTCCCCTGTAGAGGACTGTTGACTGAGGTTTCTGTCCTGCCCAGTTCCCGCAGTCATTAAGTCCCAAAGAGAAACCTCAGTCAACAGAGGACTCCTACTGAGATTGGTTAGCTCTTCTCCTTGTCCAACTGACCACAGCTCACCTGCCCCCTTGTTCAGATGGATGAAATGAATGCAGAGTTTCTAGGCTGCTGGTGCATCCATCAGAGCACACAGCCCCTGGATCCCAGCTTTCTATGTGTGTTTCCTCATTCCCTTTCACTCCAGTTAGGCCAGTCCCTAAGCTGTGCAGGTCACAGCATTTCACCACCTCTTCTCTTTTATTAAAGATTTATAATTTATTATGTACTTTCTGTCTACATGTATGCACCAGATCTCATTATAGTTGGTTGTGAGCCACCATGTGGTTGCGTGGTTGCTGGGAATTGAACTCAGGACCTCTGGAAGAGCAGCCAGAAGCAAGTGCTCTTAACCTCGGAGCCATCTCTCCAGCCCCATTTCACCACTTCTTAATATGATTTTATGATGGACCCACTGAGGGATTAATCCATTTATCAGGTTGGAGCCCTAAGGATCAGTCTCTGGGGATACTCTCACCAGCACAGCCTGTGCGTACTTTACTAATAATGGCCTAGGCATTTTTCAGTCCAATCAAGTTGACAATCAAGATTAGCCACCATACCTTTGTAATAAGAAAATCAGTACACGGGGCTGGAGAGATGGCTTGGAGGTTAAGAGCACTGACTGCTTTTCCAGGGGACCCGGGTTCAATTCCCACATGACAGCTCACGACTGTCTGTAAATCCAGTTCCAGGGGATCTGACACCTTCACACCAATGCACAGAAAATAAAGTTAAATAAATCATAAAAATACTATTAAAAAAGAAAAGCAATACGTTAATGTATAAACATTGTGGTAGCATAAAGGTGACAAGAAGAAAAGATGGTGCTGAGATGCTTTGCTCAGATGAGAAGCTTCTATAACAAGGCAGCACGTGTGTTTATTTTCTATGCTATGTAACACATTTCCACAAATGTAGTGGTTTAACGTAGCATCCATTTACAACCTCACAGCCACGGAGTCGGAGGTCTAACCATGGTATAGACCTCACCATCCCAAGATTGTCATTCTGCTCTCAGCCAGAGCTCGTTTTACCTCAAGGCCTGCCTAGGACAGGTTCTGCTTCTGGATTCAGACTGTGGCGGAACCCAATTCCTTCTGCTGCTAGACCAAGGCTCTGGCTACTTTCTGGTTGTTGGGAGAATACTGCTTTTAACTCTAAAGATGCTTGCAATTCCTTGCCTCTTGACTCCTGCAGAGGTCCTTTTATAAATGGCAGAGGTCATTAGAATCCAAAAAGGGAGAGTTAACTAGACAGACTCTTAAGCCAATATTAGGCTTGGTGTTTCTGACTATAATCCTGGCACATGGGAGGTGGAGACAAGATGATCGCCATGAGTTCAAGGAGTGTGGGTTTTAGAGTGAGATCCTGTCTCAAAAAACAACAGAAGAGAATCTCTCATAGCATCACCTCAACACAGAGCGGCCCCCACCGACTTTGCCATATTATGAGTCATGAGGTCTACTCACATTCAAGAGGAGTTTTGGTGACAAGGGGGTGGGGCCTATAAAAACAACATAGACTGATTTCTACAAAGAACTCAAAAATTCCTATAGGATCCAGATCCACTTCCTCAACTTTCTAGTACATTCCAGTAGCAAGCACCAGTGATTCCTCCCTGGATAGGTGTACTGGGGAAATAATGCCCTATGAGCAGGCTTTGGCTCACAGTGAGTGGGAATCAGAAGCCTCTTAACTTCCTTCTTTTGGGTAGGGCACTCAAAAAACTGTTCTGTGCTGTCCCTCAGAGACCCCAGAGGGTCACCAGCCCCAATCGCAGCGGTAACAGCTTGAGTCATGCTGTCTGTTCACCCTGTTTCCTTCCCTCTGACTCCCCCCACTTCTAGTCTCCCTAGGGTCACCTCCTTAAAAATATTGAAAGCCTGTGTGATGGTGACACTTTTGATCCCTGCACTCTGAAGACAGAAGAAGCAGATGGATTTCTCTGAGTTCAAGGCCAACCTGGGCTGCATAGCAAGACCCTGTCTCAAACAACAGCTGGGTTAAAGGAGAGGGAAATATGGAGGTGTTCTAAGTGGTATAGCTTCAATTTTATGAAAGAGACATGGAGGACATGATGGGAGGGCTGCTCAACACTGTGCATATTTGTTTATAAATTTTCTGAGGCAGGGTCTCTTTACGATGAGCAGCCTGGCCTGGTTATAGGGCTATGCCTGTGTTTCAGTGGTAGAGCACTTGTCTACCAACTCCTGGCACCCAACACCACCAGTAGAAAAACAAAACACTAATGTGTTCCTGTTGTTTTTAAATTTTATAAATTGATCTTTCATCATAAATTATAACTGAACACATTTGATGCAAAGACAGAACCAGAGTGTCCTAGTTAGCATCTACTGTCAGTCTGACAGAGTCTCAGCTGAGGGACTGCCCAGATCAGACTGGCCTGTGCCTGTGAGAGACCATCTTGACTGAGGACTGGTGTGAAGGGACCAGCCTATGGTGAGCAGCACCATCCTTAGGCAGGGTGGGGGAGAGGGGCTTCACTATATCAGAAAGCTGAGCGGCACATGGGCCAGTGAGCAGCATTCCTTTGTGGTTTCTGCCTCCAGTTTTTTTTACCCTGGGCTCCTGCCCTGACTTACCTTAATGATGCATTGTGACCTATAAATATAAGCTAAATGAACCCTTTCTTTCCCATGTTACTTTTTGTCAAACAGAGTGTTTTATTATAGCAACAGAAAAAAACTAGAACAGAGTGTTTACAGATTCTGGAATCAGCAGCTGCCATGATGCTGGCTGGGGTGAATAAGAGCTACCTTTCTACCCTGAAGGTGGCCTTTCTACTCCTACAGTTCCCAACAGTTCCCCAACCAAGTCAGCTGTCAATTGTTTGTGATTAAGACATTTAGAGTTCTTCTTAGTTTTTCCTTTTCTTTGCTTTTTGTTTTGTTTCTTGAGATAGGGTCTCACTATGTAGCCTTGGCTCTGTAGACCAGGCTGGCCTCGAACTCAGAGATCCACCTGCCTCTGCCTCCTGAGTGCTGGGATTAAAGGCGTGCGCCACCACTGCCAGACAAGATACTTAGATTTCATCTAAGTAAAAATATCTTGTTCCTTTGGAGTGGGGTATATTCAGGAGGGTGCAAAGGAGTTTAATGTTGTCTAACTATAAAGAAAACAGCTTGTCTTCTTGCATTGTCCCTCCAAGTACCAGAGGCCAGCAATGGGGACTAGGGATTACCAAAGGAAAAGCCCACAAGGCACCAGAAACATCCCACCCAGCGCTAGAGGTAAACAAAAGGGCAGGTGAGCAGGGACTTCAGCCTCGAGACCCATGGCTGTGTTAGTTCTACTTATAGTCTACTTCCTGCCTATGTGTCCTGCCAACCCTTCTAGCCCACACTTCCGGTCTCCTTGGGCCACACCCAGGGTTGTCATAGGAGTAAAGGAAGCTTTGGGTTTAGAGGCTCAGACTGCCTCCACCTGTCTGCACTGAAGGTGGTAATGGTGCGGGAATGATGAGGCCCTCTCTACTGCCCTGTCCTCCCTTTCCTCTGGTTAGAGGACATGGCTGAATAAATCTTACAGTAGTTGCATCCAGATACACGTCTGGGCCTAAGAGGGAACGAAACCCCTTTCTGGCTGCTAGGAGCTGTGGAGGAAAGCACAGTGGTGTGTGAGGCGCTTGGTTGCATCCTCGTCGTCAGAATTGGATATGGTGCAGGTTCCGGCTCTAGCTTGTGCCTGGGAATGACTAAGAAGAGCTCTGGGCAGCCACACCGGGTCAGCACAGAGCCCAGCCCCCACAGTCCTCTGGGGCCGACGAGCCCTGCCCAGGAGAGCTGGCTTTGTTTGCATCCTATGAGTAAGCTGTGTGCTCAAGTGTTTGGGCGTGGCCAGCTCTAGTCACTACAGCACCTCGAAGGGCTCCAATCTTAGGTCTGTGCCCTGTTTCTCTTCGGTGAAGAGTGCAGGTTCCCCTTCAGAGGACTATAGATGGATACCATGATCTCTGGGTGAATGTAGAGCCCCAGTGCTTCTAACGTATAGTTGCTTGCGTCTTGAATTCCTCTTCAAGCCCAGAGATGCTGCTGTTGGATATAGAGAGCCTATTCCCACACTGGCTCTGCCCCCTCTCCACATCAGGAGTGCTTCTGTCCAGTCACCCACAAAGCCTGTCAGCGGCTATGATATGGCCTCTTGTACAACAATTGGGCTCTGTAAATCTGCCTCTTGCTCCACTTTCAACTCCAGGCTGGATAAACACTGCCAAAGGACTGGAAAGGAATGAGCATTATCTGGGAACCGCACTCACAGGGCCTCGCGAGCGTGTCTTGGGTTTCCGACAGAGGTGTGTTGCTAGTGAAAGGTGGTGTCTTGTTTCAAACACCATGGAGCTAATGATAGTGGGGGGTGGGTAGCCCAAATGATACTGTTGTGGATTCCCCGCTTAGGAAAGCACAAATGCATCTTGTCAGACGGGGTTCAGGCTGGTAATCTCTCCATCTAACCTACTCTCCCAGTCCTTGCAAGACAGTCACCAATGTGGGTGGAGCATTATCTCGTGGGAACTGCTCCCAAGGACCTGACATTCCATTTCAGAATACATAAGGTATGTTCCCAGACCAAGGGCCCCAAAGAGGGACCACAATTACACTATGTGCTGTAGATCACACGTGGATGGTTTAACTTGTAAGCCCTAGCTTTGTTGGTCAAGCATAAAATACGTGGAATTGAAATATATAGTATCTGTCCTTCCCTTGTTTATTGTAACACTGCGGAGGTTAGGGGGCAGGTATCAAAAGTGTTCTACATAGAGCCCCCATCTTCTCATTCTCAGATTCGGGTATTGGCAAAGGCACTAAATACATATGCCAATTAGGAAATGAAAATCCAGTCATTATTCAGAGAATAAATATTTCAACACACCATCTCCAGCTATAATTAAAGGCATGAAGCTTTGTTACTGGGAGAACAAAAAACAGACAGGCAAACAGCTATTTTTAGAATTGTTCTTATCTTCAATGCAATCTACTACTTACAGTTCATCAGTCTAAATAAAATACCATAAATTGACACATTGGAGAAATGGCTGACAGAAAACAGGGGAGAAATGCAGAAGGGGCTGAGAACAAGAGAAAAAGATCTTTTCTTTCACGAAATGATTAAGGGGAAAAATGAAATAATTAAAATCCACACCCTTTGTATCACAAGTTGAGAGACAGTACATTTTAGTTTGCCCTAAATTTGCTTTTCATTTTGTTATGTCTTCCAACAAAAAAGATTACTACAAGAGGAGGATATACACAAACAACATGTGTGTACACTAAAGAAATTCGTTACATGTATCAAAGAGTGTATTATTTCACACATGACAAATCAAATGCAAGACTCCATGTGTATGTGTATATGTATTATATGTATATATACAAATGTACATATGTGTGAGAACATGTATGTGTGTATGTATGTCTTTGTATGTGCATATACACATATACATAGTCATCCTTCAATAATGAGGAATTTGTTGTGGGATCCCTTGAAATGCTAGAATCTGTACATGACCAAGAAAGCTCCTTATGTAAAATTGTTTGACACTTGCGTATAACCTATTCATATCTTCTGTGTACTTGAATCATTTCTAGATTAATAGGAATATCAACTACAATGTAAATATAATGCAGATGGTTGACTGTTACAATGTATTTCTGGAGACTAATGAGAAGAAAAATGTATACTAGTTATACATGTGGTATGAATCTGTAATCCCAGCATTTGAGAAGCAGCGGCAGGAGGATCCCAATTAGTTTGATTGGGCTACAAAGTGAGATTGCATTTAAAAACAAAGCAATAAACAGAAGGAAGAAAAAAAGGAAGGAAGGAAAGAGGAAGTGCTTAAATAATGTCAAATCAAAGCTGCAGGATGAAAAAAGACAACTGAAAAATTTCCCCCCTAGACAAGGTTTCTCTGTGTAGCCCTGGTTGTCCTGGAACTTGCTCTGTAGACCAGGCTGGCCTCAAACTTAGGAATCTGCCTGCCTCTGAGCTGAGTGCTAGGATAGCATGTGTCACTACCATCCAGTGACAAATGAAATCTTTTTTTTTTTTTGGTGTTTCGAGACAGGGTTTCTCTGCAGCTTTGGAGCCAGTCCTGGAACTAGCTCTTGTAGACCAGGCTGGTCTCAAACTCATAGAGATCCGCCTGCCTCTGCCTCCCAAGTGCTGGAATTAAAGGCGTGAGCTACCACGACCCGGCTTTTTTTGTTTTTTTGAGACAGTGTTTCTCTGTAGCTTTGGAGCCTGTCCTGGAACTAGCTCTTGTACACCCGGCTGGCCTTGAACTCACAGAGATCCGCCTGCCTCTGCCTCCTGAGTACTGGTATCAAAGCGTGCGTCACTGCTACCCGGCTGACAAATGAAATCTTGTTAATTTTTTTTCTTTTTTCTGTTTTGATACAGGGTTTCTCTGTGTAGCTTTGGTGCCTTTCCAGGAACTAGCTCTTGTAGACCAGGCTGGCCTCAAACTCATAGAGATCCACCTACCCCTGCCTCCCAAGTGCTGGGATTAAAGGCATGCGCCACCACACCTGGCGACAAAGAGAATAGTTGGCAATGCTGGAGCAATGGACCCAAGCTCGACTTCCAGAACCCACATCAGGCAGTCCCAACTATTTGTAACTCCAGCTCCAGGGGATCTCCTCTGACATTTTCACTCGTGCACATACCCACATACAGATACATATAATTAAAAATAATAATTCTCGCTTTGGCAGTACATGTACTAAAAGTTGGAATGATACAAGAGAAGATTAGCATGGCCCCTTTGCAAGGATAATACACAAATTCACGAAGCATTCTATATTTAAAATAATAATAATAAATATTTTTTAAGAAAAGATAATTGACTATTTGCCCTAGGATATTGACTTTTGGAAATCCTTTCAAGTTTTATAGAGATAGAGAGGCCATGTGTTCTACAGGGATTGTGTGGAGGCTGGAAGGCAACTTGTGAGAGTTGGGTCTTCTAAGAGATGAGTCCTGCTGATGGGGCGCAGGTTGTCAGCCTTGGCAAGGGCGTTTACCCAGAGACAGGGTTTCACTGTTTTGCTCTGGCTGTCCTGGAACTTGCTTTGTAGACCAGGCAGTCCTTGAACTCACAGGGATCCTCCTGCATCTGCCTCCCCAGTGCTGGGATTAAAGGTGTGCGCCACCACCGCTCTGCTTTAAATTAATTCTTAATTAACTTTTTCTGGATTGCATACATGATTGACCCTCCATATCAATGGATTCTGCATCTACAGATCTTTTTTTTTAAGATGTATTTATTTATTATGTATACAACATTCTGTCTTTGTGTATGCCCACATGTCAGAAGAGGGCACCAGATCTCATTATAGATGGTTGTGAGCCACCTTGTGGTTGCTGGGAATTGAACTCACGACCTCTGGAAGAGCAGCAGTCAGTGCTCTTAACCACTGAGCCATCTCTCCAGCCCCCGCATCTACAGATCTTATCAACTGTGGATTAAAAATATTCAGAGAAAAAAGGCAGAATTTGTGTTCCACACCAGTAAACCCAGAATCTGGGAGACTGAGGCAGGAAAATTATGAGTTTGAGGGGGATGGAGAGATGGCTCAGTGCCATCTGAACTCATGTAGAAGACCTGAGTTCAATTCCTAGTAGCCACATCAGGCCTGTAATTCTAACCTGGGGGACCCAACACCTTTGACCTCCTGAGTAGCTCACATACACATAACTATACAGAGACACATGCATGATTACAAACCATGAAATCTTTTCTAAGAAGAGTATGAGGCCTATATTTGCTACATGGACTCTGTCAAAGAAGAAGTGAAGGAGGTAGGAGAGGAGGAGGTGAGGAGGGGGCTGGATAGGTGGCTCCGTGATTGGAAGCACTGACTGCTCTTCCAGAGGATCTGGGTTCAGTGCCCAGCACCCACATGGCAGCTCATAAATATCTGTAACTCCACTTCCAGGGGATAGGATGTCCTGTTCAGGGGATGTCCTCTTCGGCCTCTGTGGGCCATGTGCACAGGTGGTGCACAGACATACAGGCAAGCATTCATATGCATAAGACTTTTTTTATTTTTTTAATCCCTCAGAACCCATGATATTTATTGAGCTCTACATTTTTCTCTGCTCCCCTCCCTGCCTCTTCCATCACCCCTTCAATCCTTCCCCAAGGTCCCCATCCTCCCAATTTACTCAGGAGATCTTGTCATTTTATACTTTCTACTTCCCATGTAGATTAGATCTATGTAAATATCTCTTAGTGTCCATATTGTTGTCGAAGTTCTCTGAGATTGTGGTTTGTAGACTGGCTTTCTTTGCTTTATGTTTAAAAACCACCTATGAGTGAGTACATGTGATAATTGTCTTTCTGTGTCTGGGTTACCTCAGTCAAAATAATGTTTTCTAGTTCAATCTATTTTCCTGCAAAATTCAAGCTGTTGATATTTTTTTCTGCTGTGTAGTACTCCATTGTGTAAATGTACCACATCTTTCTTATCCATTCTTCAATCGAGGGGCATTTAGGTTGTTTCCAGGTTCTGGCTATGACAAACAAAGCTGCTATGAACATAGTTGAGCACACGTCCTTGTGGCACGATTGAGCATCCTTTGGATATATACCTAAAAGTGGTATTATTGGGTCTTAAGGAAGGTTGTTTCCTAGTGTTCTGAGAAATTGCCACACTGATATTCAAAGGGTTTGTACCAGCTTGCACTCCCACCAGCAATGCAGAAGTGTTCCCTTTACCCTACAACCTCTCCAGCATAAGTTGTCACCAGTGTTTTTGATCTTGGCCATTCTTACAGGAGTAAGATGGAATCTCAGAGTTGTTTTGATTTGCATTTCTCTGATGACTAAGGATGTTGAACATTTCCTTAAGTGTCTTTCAGCCATTTTAGATTCCTCTGTTGAGAGTTCTCTGTTTAGGTCTGTACTCCATGTTTTTATTGGATTACGTGATCTTTTGATGTCCAATTTCTTGAGTTCTTTGTATATTTTGGGGATCAGATCTCTGTCTGATGTGGGGTTAGTGAAGATCTTTTCCCATTCTGTAGGTTGTTGTTTTGTCTTGTTGACCGTGTCCTTTGCTTTACAGAAGCTTTTGAGTTTCAGGAGGTCCCATTTATTAATTGTTTCTCTCAGTGTCTGTGCTGCTGGGGTTCTATTTAGGAAGTGGTTCCCTGTGCCAATGTGTTCAAGTGTACTTCCCACTTTCTCTTCTATAAGGTTCAGTGTGGATGGCTTTATGTTGAGGTCTTTGATCCATTTGGACTTGAGTTTTGTACATGGTGATAAATATGGGTCTATTTTCATTCTTCTACATGTTGATATCCAGTTATGCCAGCACCACTTGTTGAATATGCTTTCTTTTTTCCATTTGATATTTTTGGCTTCTTTATCAAATATCAGGTGTTTGAAGATGTGTGGATTGATATCTGGGTCTTCTATTCTGTTCCATTGGTCCTCTTGTCTGTTCTTATGCCAGTACCAGTCTGTTTTCAGTACTGTAGCTCTGTAGTATAGTTTGAAGTCAGGGATTGTGATGCCTCCAGAAGTTCTTTTGTTGCCCAGGATTGTTTTGGCTACCCTGGGTTTTTTGCTTTTCCAAATGAAGTTGAGTACTGTTCTTTCAAGGTCTTTGAAGAATTTTGTTGGGATTTTGATGGGCATTGCGTTGAATCTGTAGATTGCTTTTGGTAGGATTGCCATTTTTACTATATTAATTCTCCCTACTCAAGAGCATGGGAGGTCTTTCCACTTTCTGGTGTCTTCTTCAATTTCTTCCTTCAAAGATTTAAAGTTCTTGTCATACAAGTCTTCCACTCATTTGGTTAGAGTTATTCTGAGATATTTTATGCCATTTGTGGCTATTGTGAAGGGTGTTGATTCTCTGATTTCTTCCTCAGCCCTTTTATCATCTGTGTACAGGAGGGCTACCGATTTTTTTGAGTTAATCTTGTATCCTGCTACATTGCTGAAAGTTTTTATGAGTTGTAGAAGTTCTTTGGTAGAATTTTTGGGATCACTTATGTAAACTATCATATCATCAGCAAACAGTGAGAGTTTGACTTCTTCTTTTCCAATTTGCATCCCCTTGATCTCCCTTGGGTGTCTTATTGCTCTAGCAAGGACTTCAAGAACTATATTGAATAGGTATGGAGAGAGTGGACAACCTTGTCTTGTTCCTGATTTCAGTGGAATCGCTGGGAGTTTCTCTCCATTTAGTTTGATGTTGGCTGTCGGCTTGCTGTATATTGCCTTAATTATGTTTAGGTATGTTCCTTGTATCCCTGCTCTCTCCAAGACTTTTATCATGAAGGGATGTTGTATTTTGTCAAATGCTTTTTTGGCATCTAATGAGATGATCATGTGGTTTTTATTTTTCAGTTTGTTTATATGGTGGATTACGTTGACAGATTTTCGTATGTTGAACCATCCCTGCATCTGTGGGATAAAGCCGACTTCGTCATGGTGGATGATGGTTCTGATGTGTTCTTGGATTCTATTTGCTAGTATTTTATTTGGTATTTTTGCATCAATGTTCATGAGTGAGATTGGTCTGTAATTCTCTTTCTTAGTATTGTCTTTCTGTGGTTTGGGTATCTGGGTAATTGTAGCCTCATAAAAAGAGTTTGGCAATGTTCCTTCTGTTTCTATTGTGTGGAATAATTTGAGGAGTATTGGTATTAGTTCCTCTTTGAAAGTTTTGTAGAATTCTGAGCTAAAACCATCTGGTCCTGGGCTTTTTTTGGTTGGGAGACTTTTGATGACTGTTTCTATTTCTTCAGCAGTCATAGATCTGTTTAATTTGCTTATCTGGTCTTGATTTAATTTTGGTTAGTGATATTTATCCAGAAAGTTGTCCATTTCCTTTAAGTTTTCCAATTTTGTGGAGTACAGGTTTTCAAAATATGACCTGATGATCCTCTGTATTTCCTTTTCATTTCTGATTTTGTTAATTTGGATATTCTCTCATTGCCTTTTGGTTAGTTTGGATAAAGGTTTGTCTATTTTGTTGATTTCCTGAAGAACCAACTCTTTGTCTCATTGATTCTTTGTATTGTTTTCTTTGTTTCTATCTTGTTGATTTCAGCTCTCAATTTGATTATTTCCTGCCGTCTAGTTCTCTGAGGTGAGTTTGCTTCTTTTTGTTCTAAAGTTTTCAAATGTTCTGTTAATTCACTAGTGTGGGGTTTTTCCAGCTTCTTTATGAATGCATTTAGTGCTATGAACTTGCCTCTTAACACTGCTTTCATTGGATCCCATAAATTTGGTTATGTTGTGTGGTCATTTTCATTGAATTTTAAGAAGTCTTTAATTTCCTCTTTTATTTCTTCCTTGACCCATTGATGATTCAGATGAGCACTGTTTAATTTCCATGTGTTTGTGGGTTTTCTGGATTTGGTATTGCTGTTGACTTCTAGTTTTTTGTTGTTTTTTTTTAGTTCAATGAGTTTGCTAAGTTGACTTCTAATTTTAAAGCATGGTGGTCTGATAAGGAACATTGGGTTATTCCAATGTTTTTGTATTTGTTGAGGTTTGTTTTGTTACCGAGTATGTGGTCAGTTTTTGAGAAGGTTCCATGAGGTGCTGAGAAGAAGGTATATTCTTTTCTTTTTGGATGGAATATTCTATAGATGTCTATTAAGTCCATTTGAGTCATTACATCTGTTAGTTCTCTTATTTCTCTGCTCACTTTTTGTCTGATTTACCTGTCTGTGGTGAGAGGGGAGTGTTGGAGTCTCCCACTATTAGTGTGTGGGGTTTAATACATGATTTAAGCTTTCGAAGTGTTTCTTTGACATAAGAGAGTGCCCTTGTATTTGGGGCATAAATGTTCAGTATTGAAATTTCCTCTTGATGGATTTTTCCTGTGACTAATAAATGAAATGGCCTTCTTTGTCTCTTTTGACTGATTTTAGCTTGAAGTCTATTTTGTTAGATATTAGGATAGCTACACCCGCTTGTTTCTTAGGTCCATTTGATTGGTATATTTTTTCCCAACCTTTTACTCTGAGATGATGTCTGTCTTTGAGGTTGAGATGCGTTTCTTGTATGCAGAAGAGGGATGGATTCTTTTTTCATATCCAATCTGTTAGCCTGTGCCTTTTTATGGGTGAATTGAGTCCATTTACATTAAGGAATATTAATGACCAGTGGTTGCTATCTCCTGCTAATTTGGTTTTCATCGTTGGTGATGTTATTTTGTGTATTTTTTTCTTCTTCAGGATTTGCTGTAATGAGATCATCAATTGTCTGTGTTTTTATTGTTGTAGCCATCTTCCTTGGGTTGGAGTTTTCCTTCTAGTATTTTGTGTAGGGTTGGGTTTGTGACTAGGTATTGGTGAAATCTAGATTTGTCATGGAATATCTTGTTTTGTCCTTCTATGGCGATCGACAGTTTTGCTGGGTATAGTAGCCTGGGCTGGAATCCGTGGTCTCTTAATGTCTGTATAATGCTTGACCATGACCTTCTGGCTTTCATTTGTCTCCACTGAGAAGTCAGGTGCAATTCTGACAGGTCTACCTTTATATGTTACTTGGCCTTTTTCCTTTGCAGCGCTTAACATTCTTTCTTTACTCTGTATGTTTAGTGTTTTGATTATTATGTGGTGAGTGGACTTTTTTTTTTTGATCCAGTCTATTTTGTGTTCTGTAAGCTTCTTGTATCTTCACAGGCATATCTTCCTTTAGGTACGGAGAGTTTTCTTCTATGATTTTGTTAAATAAATTTTCTGTACCTTTGAGTTGGCTTTCTTCTCCTTCTTCTATACCTATTATTCTAAAATTTGGCCTTTTTATGTTGTCCCATATTTCATGGATATTTTGGGTTAAGTTTTTCTTAGATTTAATGTTTCCTTTAACTGATGAGTCTATTTCCTCTATTTTATCTTCCACACTTGAGATTCTCTCTTCCGGGGCTGGAGAGATGGCTCAGAAGTTAAGAGCACTGGCTGATCTTCCAGAGGTCCTGAGTTCAATTCCCAGCAACCACATGATGGCCCACAGCCATCTATAATGAGATCTGGTGCCTTCTTATGGCATGTGCATATATAATAAATAAACTTAAAAAAAAGAGATTCTCTCTTCCATTTCTTGTTCGCATTTTTCCTCATGATTTCTGTTTCTATAATTTCTTCGGCTTGTGTTTTTTTTTTTTATTTTTTTCTATCTCAGTTTTCAAGTCCTAAATAGTTTCTGTTATATGTTTGAGTTCTTTTTCTTGGTTTTCTTTAAGTGATTTGTTGATATCTTCCAATTTGTTTGTTTGTTTTTTCTTCCATTTCTTTAAGGTAATTTCTCAATTCATCTTTAATAATTTCATACATTCTCTTGAGGTTATTTTTTAGATCATTTTCTTCTGGGTCATCCATATTTGGTTGTTCAGGTCTTACTTTTGTAGGGTCTTTGGGTTTCACTGGTATTGTGTTGTTCTTTGTGGTGTAGCTTGTGATCTTACCTTTTCTACTCATCTTTTCCTCTAATAGGTGTGGTTGGTGCTGTCTGAGATTCTGTTGAATAATCTTCTACGTGCCTGAATCGAAAGCTAAGATGTTTTCCTCGTGGTACAGTCAGTGTCACAGTTCTAGTTACCCTGTTGGTTATTCCTCTTCCTAGAGGTAGCTCAGTGCTCCTGTGTTTTGGTCTGGTCCCTTGGAGTTTGCTGTCTCAGGCCTACTTTGGCCTGGGCTGCTGGCTTTGATCTGTTTCTGTAAATCGTGGTCTGGATCTCCTCTTGCAGAAGTCCCTGGCTTGGAGTTAGACCTGTTCTGGTGGCAATCGCTGACTTTGGATCTGGTCACTGGTTCAATCCTGATCTGCTGTGTTTGCTCTGGCTTCTGCTCCTGGTGGAGCTTGTTCCCTCTTTGTCTTAGGTAACTGGATCAGTCCCACTCTGGTTAGGTGGAGGTAGCTGACTCTGAGTCAGGTCGTTGGCTCAATCCTGGTCTTCCAGTAACCCAGGACTGGGTTGGCTCCCAGGGCTGGATTTGCTCCTGACTTCTGCTCCCCATAGAGCTTGTTTCCTCTGGCTCTCTCTGTTCTAGGAGTCTTGTTCAGTTCCACCCCTGTGGAATTTGTTGCCCATGATGGAGTTCCTTGCCTCAGGGCAACTTTGGCTTAGGTGACTGGTTTTTACCTGTATCTGTAAATCCTGGTCTGGATTCCCTCCTGCAGAAGTCCCTGGGTTGGAGTTGAACCTGGAAAGGTTTCTGGTTCCTGTCTACTGCCTGGGAGGTTCCAGGCTCGGGTGCACCCGAACCTGCAGAGGACCTGCTTACTTCCTCAGAGGTTCTCTCTGTTGCATAAAACTTAGAAGAAGGAAGAGGGCTATGCAGAGAGTCTGGGGATGTATGTAGTTGGGTTGGTAGAGTGCCTAGCATGCATGAAGCTCTGGGTTCAGTTCTTAATACTACATACACTCACGCAGTGTGCATGCCTATAATGCCAGCACTCATGAGGGAGCAGCAAGATGGTAAAAAATTAAACTTGACCCTCACCCACCTGCCTGAGCTACACAAGACCCTGTCCCAGAAAAGAAAAAAAAATAACACATGATGTATGTTTAAGGGCTACTTGATGACTAGCTGGGTGTTATGGGTGACACACGCCTTTAATTGTAGTTCTCTGGAGTCAAAACTTTTTTGTACAGCCCAGATTTCCACCCATAGCTAGGCAATCTCATTTCCCCTGCAAATTGGAAAGAGATGTATTTTTTTTAAAGTTGATAATGTGATACTGGGGATAAAGGTCAATGGAAGAACACCTATTTGGCATGCACACAGTCCCGGATACCATCCCTGGCACCCTGAGACATAAACAAATACAGTAAATGATAGATGGAACCTGAAGTGCACAGATACTGGCAAAGAAGCCTCTGTGAGGACCGGCTCAAGTTCTGATGTCTGTTTACTTCTAAGCAGTGCCGTGAGAATAATTAGTGTTTGTCCATGTCTTTGAGATCTTCAGATGAAAGGACGTGCAGAGAGTCTAGAATTAATGTGAGATTCTCATGACTCATGCCTCAGAGGACATTTCATAGCACCTTCCAGGGTTTGCAGGCCGGGAAGAGGCCAGGGCCCCTCCCTTGACAGTGGCTGAGAGGTGGCCTCTCAACACTTGGGTGTTCAGGGAAGGCAAATCTGAAAATAAGGCTTGAGATAATGAGGATCCAAACTGAACAAACCCTCGGCTTCCTGAGCCATCGTGAACTGGGGGTGCTGGGAGGAGCCCTTTGGTAGGGAGTTGTTGGCCTCTGGGGACAGTTATCTTGCTCCTGATCCTGCATCCTGTGTGGGTCTCAGACACTGATGTGACAGTCAGGCCCAGCCCACCTGGATTCGTAGCTGCATGGTCTATCCAGGCATCACAGCTCAGAGTATTTTCTGATTTAAGGATACAGATTTGAGAATCATGATCCTTGCAAAGCCTTATGGATACCAGTCTTCTCTCTCCCTGTTCCTACCTCGCCCTCCTCTCCAACCCTCTCACCCTCCCTTCTAGATAATACAACTAATCTCTTTAAAAATCTTTTCACTAGCCAGGTGGTGGAGGCGCGCGCCTTTAATCCCAGCACTCGGAGGCAGAGGCAGGCGGATCTCTGTGAGTTCAAGGCCAGCCTGGTCTACAAAAGCGAGTTCCAGGACAACCAAGGCTACACAGAGAAACCCTGTCTTAAAAAAATAATAATAAATTTAAAAAAAAGAAAGAAAGAAAATGTATTTTGTGTATTTGTGTGTGTGTGTGCCACAGTATGTGTGTAATGTGTGTGGAGATCAGAGAACAACTTGTGTGAGCTGGTTCTCTCCTTCCACGATGTGAGTCCAGGGATTGAACTCGGGCCACCAGGCTTGTTGGCAGGTGCTTTTCCTGATTATCAGCTGACATTCTGTCGTGACTCACATTAGAGAATAGGTTTTCTCCAGCCTCCATGTTCCTTGAAAATAAACTCCCTCTCACTTTCCTCTTTGCTCTGTTCCTGCATCCTTGCTTTGGGAGGCTTGGATTGGTCCCTCTTCCGCAGCATCAGTTCACTAGCCATAAACAACATCTCTATGTCAAAAGCTGTGACTGCCTGTGTTTACATGGAAAGAAAAGAATTCTAGCACATCTGAAGGCCCAGGCAGACACGGAGAGTTTTGATGAAGCAGTAAATCATAAGATGCTGTTAGGGTGTGTCTCAGATGGGTTGGCAAAAGACCAAACATCCTCAGTTGTGAGCTAGGAAGGAGGGAAGGAGAGGAATGGAAGGAGGGTAGAAAAGAAGGGCTTAACCAGACAGGCCTTATGCCTGGTGTGATCATAAAGCTAAAGCTACTCTTTTTAGTTTTGCCAGGCAGGATTTCTCTGTGTAGCTCTGGTTGTCCTGGAACTCGCTCTGTAGAGCAGTCTGGCCTTGAACTCAGAGATTCATCTGCCTCCGCCTCCCCAAAGTGATGGAGTGCGCCACCAGCATGGCTCTTGCTCTTGCTTTACATTTTGAGGAACGAAAAACTTAATAGACAAGGAGCCAAGACAATGTTCACATCAGATGCTCTTCTCTTCATCATGTCAGTCATTTCCTGTTTTTTGAGTGACAGTTTTGTCTGGGTGCAGTGTGAGATGAGACATTCCCAGGCTGTGGTGGCTGGCATACCCAGAAAGCCTGTGATTTAATGAAAAGGACAGTAACAAGTTCCCTAAAGATTCGAGCCCTGACCCTAGAAGGTGTAAGTTGGTCCTTGTCTGTTTGCATTTGAGAGCCAGGCTGGTTTCAAACTCATGTCACCAAGGATGGTGGTGGCACACGCCTTTAATCCCAGCACTCTGGAGGCAGAGGCAGGAGGATCTCTATGAGTTTGAGACCAGCCTGGTCTACAGAGTGAGTACCAGGACAGCCAGGGCTACACAGAGAAATCCTGTCTCAAAAAACAAGCAAGCAAACAAACAAACAAACCCAATACACACACACACACACACACACACACACACACACACACACACACAAACACGTACAAAGTATAAAGTCACAATTTTTTTCATTTTGCTGTGTAGTCTGGTGTTGGGGTTGGTGGCTCAAGGCCAGCAGGACTGATCTTTCCTTTGTCTTTATGTTCTGAGAGGAAACCCTGTGAGCAGTGTCAACACTGTATGACTTGTTGCCCATCAGCTCCTTGACACTGTGGACCAAGAACTTACAGAAACCACTGTGAACCATGTGCTTTGCTTTCTTTCTTCTTGCTCACATAACCACATTGGGCGCCAAAACCTGACCCTTTCTCTGCAGGGTTCTGCTAGTGCCCTGGGTTCCCTCCAGCACCCTTTGTTTTGACTCATTAGTCTGACTGATGCCAGGGAACTCCTCGGTTGGGATTTTGATGGTTTTGAGATTTAGGGGAGGTCTGGGTGTAGCTGGGATGCCACAGTAGACGGTCAGTGCCATGAACAGCACCAAACAGAAATGGCAGGAGGGGTAGTTGTGAAATGGGATCCAACAATTGAGCAATGCTTTGTCCTCTGAAGCTCATGCCTGGCGTTGGCTTCTGCATGCAGACAATGGTGTGCACAGCCTTTGCTTTCTGACTCACACTTTAGGGAAATGAACAACTAGGACTGAAAAGAGCACTAACTTTCTAATTCTTCTTGCTCGTGTGTGTGTGTGTGTGTGTGCGCGTGTGTGCATGCACACACACACACGCGCGCTCGCATGCGCTGTCACATGTACAATAGAGTGTACATGCTGGTGTGAGTGAAGGCCAGAGAGCAACTTTGAGTATTTTTCTCCATTGCTCTCCACCTTATCTTTTGATAAGGCAGGTCTTTCAGTGAATCCAGTACTCACTGATTGCTAGACTGGTGGCCAGTGGGGCCAGCCCGCCCTGGGATCTGCCTGTCTCTGCCTCCCTTGGGCTAGGCTGTCATATGCATGAGACTGTTTACTCTCTTTAGGTGGGTTTTAGGGATATGAACTCAAGTCCTCTTGCTTGCCTAGTAGGCCTTTTACTGACTGAACCATCTCTCTAGCCCCTGGGTTTCTATCGTTTTTCTTCAGAAAGCAGAAGGAGAATGAGCTAAGGGTTTCTTACAATTCTTGCTCCTGGCCTTGAACACCTCCTCTGCATCCCTGGATACTGGCAAGCAGCATCACCACCAGGGACTGTGTCAGAAATGCACACTGGTCTCAGAGAGTTGTTCGTGGGTGGGGGGCCCTGTAAGGTGTTAAAATTTGACAGCCATTGGCCCAAGGGGGAAAGCATATTACTAGGTGGTGAAAATTGGGAGCATGCCTCTTAATGACTATGCTTTAATCTTAGTGTAAATTGCTATTCTTAGCTAGGCATGGTGGCATACATTTGTAATCCTAATACTTAAGAGGCTGAAGCAGGAGAATTGCTGGGAGTTTGACATCAACCTGGACTTTTAGTGAAGTCAGGGCTACTGTGGGGTAGAATGGAACCTTGATTTTTTTGTTTTTTGGGCTTTTTTTTAAAGCTGCTTTTTTTTCTTCTGCCTTGCCTTTGCATCCCAGATTTTATATTTGAAAATGATAAATTCTCTCATTTTTTTTCTCTTTTCCAAGAGCCAGCCAATAATACTGCAGTTTTCTATCAGTATTTCATCTATGGCTGGAGTCAAAATTCCTCTCTGATATGGGTGTTCCTGCCAGCCCCTGGCCTCTCAGGCCTGAAGGTCACAAGGCTGGAGTTTCCCCCACCATTTGAAACAGCCTGGGCCAGCTGATGTAAGGGATGTGACTGCCTGGCCACCTGACTGGGAGAAAATCTTCCCCTGGGCTAAGCAATTCTACCTGGTCCAGTCTGGCAGCTCAGGAAGCACCTGGTAGGTAGGTCAGTCTACACAGAGGAGCTGAGGCCAAAGCCCAGAAAGCAAACACACATCCTCTTTAACTTGGGCAGAGTGAATATGGTGTGAAGGAAGGGCGCTAGGTCCTTCCAGAGCAGGCAGAGCAGGAGGTTTGGATAAGGCGCGTGCCCTAAAGCACACATTAAACTAATCTGCATTAGGAGATATTAGGAGGCGGGACCTTTCACAGGTGATTAGGACTCTGCATAAATGAATGGATTAACCTGTCCATCGAATTAATGGATTAACGAGCCACCTCAAGAGTGGGTCATCTCTAAAAGCCAGTGTGGGTGGAGCTCTTGGGTCCGTCCCTCTCTGGCCATCGGACACCCTGTCCTATTGCAGGATTCTGCACAGAAAGAAAGCAGCCTTTTATATAGACAGTGTCAGGTGTTTCCTTGCAGCAACTGGGCGGAGATAGTAACGTTTTATTATTTGCTTTTCTGCCTTCTAAAAATTAAAATGCCTTTAATCCCAGCACCCTGTAGGCAGAGACAGGCAGATCTCTGTGAGTTCAAGGCCAGCCTGGTCTACAGAGTGAGTTCCAGGACAGCTAGAGCTGCTACACAGAGAAACCCTGTCTCAAAAAGCCAGCACCCCCTACCCACTCAAAAAATAAAAGAAAAAAGAAAAATTCAACTGAGAGTTTTGGAAGAAAGGGCCTCAGTTCACTAAAATCACACTTCTGAGACTCGACAGATTGTTTTATGGATGTATGTGCCACAATGTGTGTGTGGGGGGAGAGGTGTCAAGAACACTTTGTGGCATTTGGTTCTCTTCTATGCTATGGGTCCCAGGGATAGAACTTCGGTTATCAGGTGTGGTGCCAACTGTCTTTACCTGTGGAGCCGTCTCACTGCCCCTCACTGAGGACATAAACAATGTTTCCATCTACTCCCAGTAAATATTTGGGTCCTGCCCTGTTTCCTCCCTTCCTCTCTCCCGTTTTTCTCCTATCTTCCATCCTTCCCTTTCAGCGATGGGGATGGAAGATAGGACCTTGAGTGTGCTGGCAAGCACTCTGCCATGGAGCTGCACACTGAAGCTCCATGCTGGCTTTGAGTTCTTACTAAGATCAAAAGAGAATCTTGTAAAAGACAACCAAGGACAGAAAGCCTACTCTGTTGCCAACAAAATCTAAGAAAGAAAGTGGTTAAACCAGGCAGTGGTGGCACAGGCCTTTCATCCTATGACTTGGGAGGTAGAGGCAGCTAGATCTCTGAGTTCAAGGCCAGCCTGGTCTACAGAGCTAGTTCCAGGTATACACTGAAACCCTGATTAAAACAATGAAGTATAATGCCTGGTGGTGGTGGTGCACGCCTTTGATCCTAGCATTTGGGAGACAGAAGCCAGTGAGTCTCTGTGAGTTCAAGGCCAACCTGGTCTACAAATCACGTTCCAGGACAGCCAGGACTGTTACACAGATAAACTATGTCTTGGAGGAAAAAAACCCCCCAAAAAATAATAAAAACAAAAACCAAACCCAAACAAACAATCAAAAAACAATGAAGTATTCTAGCCACAAACTAACAAGTAGAACAGGATGTAGTGGAAGAGACCTGTGATGGCATTTATATGAGCAATGACATCTGAGACCAGTGAAGAAAGAAAGAAAACACCATAGATGGAGTAGGAGAAAAATTATCATTATCTATATGAAAAGGGATAAAAGTGAAATCTCTACCTCTAACTATAAATGAGCACAGTACCAAATGGACTAAGTCCTTAAATATCAAAGACAAAACATAAAACCTCTTAGAGTGGCATGTGTGGTGGAGCACATCTTTAATCCCAGTTTGAGACGAGCCTGGTCTCCATAGAGAATTCCAGGCCAACCAGAATTACATAGTGAGACCCTGTCTTAAAAGAAAAGGCTATACTGTGTCACAGGAAGACAAGGACATGGCAAAGAGTATTCCTGGAGCCTGCAGAGTTGTTCTGAGAGCCTGCAGGGGGACAGGGAAGGTTGGGGAAAAGGCAAATATGGAAAGAATGTTGAGAAAGCAAAGACAAAAGTGTGACTAGTCTGGGGATGAGAGAGAAGCTCTGTAGTTGGTATGGTTGAGCACAGGGTCTGGGGAAGGAACCTAGTGAAGATCTAGACACAGCCTATGTGCTTGAATCTCAGGGTCAAGTATAGTGGTAGGAGTTCATTCAAGGCAGAGGCCAGGATACCCGAGACACTGCATCAGCTCTGGAGGAGGGAGGTGTGATGGGTCTGAGCACTGACTGAATCTTTGAGGTGTGCTGTGACCATACAGACTTTCGTCCTTATCCAATAAGTTCTTTTGGGCTTATTGACTCTGCGCATGAGCATGGGAGGACAAGTGATGTGGTTATGTTGAGTCCACTTAGCCCTCAAGTGGTAGAAGGGAGCCTGCGGTGGTTTGAATGGAAATGCCCCCATAGCTCATAGGGAATGGCATTATTTGAAAGGATTAGGACCTGTGGCTTTGTTGGAGGAAGTGTGTCACTGGGGGTGGGCTTTGAGGTTTCAGAAGCTCAAGCCAGGCCCAGTGACTTACTCTCTTTTCCTGCTGCCTCTTGATTCGGATGTAGAACTCTCAGCTACCTCTGTAGTACCATGTCTGCCACCATGCTTCCCACTGTGATGTCGATGGACTAAACCTCTGAAACTGTAAGCAAACCCCAATTAAATGCTTTCCTTTGTAAGAGTTACTGTTGTCATGGTGTGTCTTTACAGCAGTAGAAACCCTAACTAAGACAGAGCACTCACCAGCATTGATCCCAGTAACTAGGAAATAGAATGTGGACGATGTGTGTAGAAAAAAACTCTACATGCTTGTATCATGCACAGAACATCTGTATATGAAAGATGTGAGATAATCAACTGATAAAAAAGACAGGTTCACCTTTAATCCCAGCACTCAGGGGGCAGAGACAGGTGGGCCTTTGAGTTTGAGGCCAGCCTGGTCTACAGAGCGAGTTCTAAGACAGCCAGGGCTACACAGAGAAACCCTGTTTCGAAAAACAAAACAAAAAAGAGCAGGTTCATTTTGGCTCACGGTTTAGAGCTCCCACCCTATTTTGTTTGTAAGTGTCTAGCCAGGCACAGGGTGGTAATGACAGGAATGTATGCTAAAGTCATAGCCAGGGAACAAAAGGAAGGAAGAAGCCAGGGTCCACAATCCCCTTCAAGGCCATGTGTGTGAACAGGTGTGTGTGTAATACATGTGTGTGTGTCTAAGCACGCATACACACCAGGGGATGTCCAGTATCTTCTTCAGCTAAACATGGATCCTCTGGTTCCCTCCACTCAGTGCTGTGAGTTCAGGCATAGACAACTATTTACCATGGTGCCTGGCTCCCACTGCTTTCTTAAAAAAATAATAATAACTAATTAATTAATACACGATGCAAGGTCTCACGCATCCCAGCTGGTGCCGAACTGTGTGCAGCCCAGGATAACCTTGAAGTTCTGGTTTTCCTGCCTTCCCCTCTGGAGTGCTGGGATTCTGCTGCCATGCTAGGTTTATGGAGCGCTTGAGATCAAGCCCAGGCCTCACGAATGCTAGGCAAGCACTGTACCAACTGAGCTATACCCGGGCCCTCTGCTCCAATTTCTGTTTCGTTCTTCATGTGTGTGTGGAAAACTAATATTGATCTCAGGAATCTTTCTGTATTCCTTGCCCTTCCTTGTTTATTAAGGGGTGGAGTCTCACCTGAAACTATAATTCCTAATGATGCTAATTTGGCTGTCCAGCTTGCTCTGGGGAGTCCCCGGTCTTTGCTTCCTGAATGTTGAAATCAGACAGGCTGCTATACCCACTTGATGTTTATATGCATTCTGGGGATCCAAATTTCAGGCTTTATGCTGGTGTGGCAAGCCTTTTCACCACTGAGTGTCTCCTCAACCCTCAGATTTCTCTTTATTAAGAAATCTTATTTATATGTGTCTATGTGCGCACTTGGGCATGGTGTGTGTGTGGAGGTCAGGAGACAGCGTGAAGGAGTCGGGGTTCTCCACCATGTGAGTTCCAGGGCTCAAACTTGGGTGCAAGCATTTTTCCTCCCAGAGCGGTTTCCTTAGCCTGCCTTCAGAGCTCTCAATGAAACGCACGCACCACTTGATGGTTTTGGTGAGAAGAATAAAGAATGGTTTTGTAAGCTAATGTTTCTGTTATCATGCAGACTCCGGTGACATTTACGGCCACAGGAGGAACAGGATTTATCTATGGCGTCCACTATGAAGGAAGCGCTTGTTGGTTGTACAAAGAGGTGGGCTTGGGCTTCTATATTCAGCTCTGGCTGTGGGTCTGGTTTTCACCGCTGTTCTGTTGCTCTTTTTCTGCCGTCTCTTTCCCAGCTTCAGTGCTTAGACACAGCCTTTTCTACCTCTGTTTCCACCTCACCCTGGATGCTTCCTGTGATTTTCTATCCAATAAGAGAAGGAGAGTGGAGTTTTGCTTTCCCTGGCAGCCAAACATCTTAGGGCTTGCTCCAGACCCCGCCTCCCACACATCCCGCGCCAGTGTGGAACACCTAGGCTCTTACCCAGATGCTGTTTTTTCCATCCCAGGAGCCTACCTCATTGTTCCTAGGACTGAAGCCATCCTATAAGACAACACTTGCCAATTTGGGAGTTGATAGCAGTTTTGCCTTTGTGGCACTAGAGGAGTCAGTCAGCTTATCCATTGTCCTTTGCCACGAAAATGATATTAATAGCTTTTCCTTTCTGAGCCTGAACATGGCTGAAAACACAGAAGAGTGCCTGGCATGTCACACATGGACACAACCTGGAAAGGCGCCGTTTTAGAGGTCTTGCAGTCTTTTGTGGAAAGTGCCAGTACCCGGCTCTGCTTCCTGCCCTCACAGAACAGCATGACATTTGGTTCAATCAAGCCCTGTCATGGGTTGCCACACAAACATTGCCTGCCTTGTGCTGTAATTTCCTGCCAGCGAACAATCGTCCCACATTGCTTCAGGATGCTCTCACCATGCCCCTCTCGTGGCAGCTGAACCAGTCCTCAAAAAGCAGATGTACAGCTGGAGTCGTTCTTTTGGGAACACAGGCAGGAGCAAAGGCAGTGTGGCTTGCCTGGAAGAGTACCAAATGCGCAGTCCTAGGAACACAGCTGCATGGTTTTGACAATGGGGGAACTGCCTCCCCATTAACTTGTCACAGCCACACATGATTTCTTCCTCTGACACCATGAGACTGGGAACGTGGCAGCAGTAACTCTTTTTACACAATCACTGACTGGCCTCACCCCGTAGCACTGGCCACTGGCTATGACAACATAGTTCCAGAAGCTAAGCTAACCAGTTGTCTTTCTAGATCATTTTTTTCTTCCTCAATTAATATGCATCGTGTACTTGGCCACACCTTCAACCTCTGATGCCTCACTTTCCCATTACTTAAATGAATTTATAGAGATCAATTCAAGCTGATTTCTGTATTCTCAGCATAGAATGGTCTATGTTAATGGAAAGTTTCTTCAAATGCACATTGGGAATAACTAGTGTTAGATAGTAATTCATCAAATATCCAACTAATATTTATGTAACATCTACTTTGTGTATTTCACAAAGTGTATGGAGCACCTTGTGAAGGTTTAATAGATTGCTCAGGAGGTTTGTATCCTTGAAAAGCTAATTATGATTAATTTGTATTTTAAATGACAAATGATTGCTCATTACTTGGGACTTTTTCGTAATAGAAACTTAAATACAACCAAGGGATAAAAAGGGAATTCATTCAGACATTAGGTTTGGGGAGTTGTAGATTGAATGTTAGTAATAAGTGATGTGGACTTTCCTTGTTAGAAGGAAATCCTTCTGGAACCTTCCAGCTGACAAAGCATTATCCTGACAAGGAAATGTCACATAACCCCAAACTGACCATTATCTGGTTATTTGCGGAGGCAGAAGCTGCCAGACTCCTGAAATGGTCATTTCTGATTCTCAGAAGGTGGAAATAATAAATAAGCAGTTAGGACTACACGCTAAAGGGCGGAATGGGAAAAGACAGAAGGGCATGTGCTTTCCAGTTTGTCCCGTTTACATATTGATGAGATACCCACTGATACAACATACTCTGTGTAATTTTTCTTCATCTCCTGGAATCTTTCTAGAGGCCGTCTCCCACCTGTGTGTAATAAGAACAGATCTGTAACTTCACAGGATTTAGAATCCGATTTTGTTTATTCTCACAGTTAAAAGATTTCCGATTTTGTGCTTTCCCCTGAGCGATTAGTTCCATCTGCCTGCACCTTAACAGCGGAGAACATGGTTCTGTGGGCCAGGGCATCTGCGTTCAGGAGACAGAGTTATCTCCTGCTAATCCTCCCAGCTCACACTAGCAGCTTTCAATGGTTCAGTATTTTAGAAACACCACCATGCCCGCATATTAAATATTAAGGGCCTCCTTTAGCGCCCGAACCTTAAAAGTTATTCTCTGTAAAATCTGCGCGAGTGTTTCCATGGTGCAGAATGAACGTTGCAGCGAGGTTTTTTGGAAGCAGCATGACTATAAACGTCATTCCCGCCCCTGCCGTTCACAAGGGCCCATTTGCTGTGAAATATTTTGAAAACACAGCGGAAGCGGGGACAGCGCAGAGCGCAAACATGCAAAAATAAGAACGAGCCGAACGTGATGGAAGGACGAAAGGGCGGGGGGGGGTAGACGGGGGCGGGATGGCAGCTTCAGGAAACGAACGTAAATCTAGAGGGAACTAGGCGGGCAGGGGCTGTGGTTCGGGGGACCACTAGGGGCCGTTCCCCAGGAACTAGGGGGCCTCGCGGGTGGAGGAAGCCGCCACCGAGCCCGCGTTCTCCCCGCAGCATCGGGGAGCAGGGCCTGCCGGGCCACAGTCCTCCCAGACCCAAAAATAGCTACAGGAACGCGAGTGGAGCTCTGGCCTGCGGCGCTGGGCGGAGCCACAGCCTGTCTTATCGCTGACAGTCACAGCGCTCCAGCCGCGCCCAGAGCTGGCCCTTTATAGCCGGTCCCTCGAGCCCCGCCCTAGCAACCGCCCCTAGCAACAACTAGCCTCGCGCTCTGGGGTCTTATCGGCCTCCGGCAGGCCTTTCCTGTCCCTTCCCCCACGCCAGCCTCGCGACGCCGGGCCACGTGACTGCCCTCCGGAAAGGCGGGGTGAGTGGAACCACGAGGGGCGGGGCGGGGCGCTGGGGGCGGAGGCTGTCGTCATCAAGAAGCGACCTGATGGTTATGTCGCCTAGTGTTCGTCAGCGGCTGGAGGTTCCGTTCCCCAGGCGAAATGGCGGAGGCTGCGGTGCTGGCGTGGGTTCGCGGCCCCGGAACCGGGTGCAAGGCGCTGCCGTGGACCTCGGCTAGGCGCTCCGTGCGCGATGTTGTCTACCGACACTGCCAGGAACAGGTGAGGATCGCGGTGGGGGAAGGAGACTCACCAGGCCGGGCTGGGTTTGTCGTGGCTGCGTCTGTCCTCTGAACTTTAAGATTTTTGAGACTGAGAATTCTCCAGTTTCAGATGCTTCCGATCAGTATTGGGACCTTCCTCTGGTATTCTATGGTGGTAGTTGTTTTGCTTCTACATCGTAGGAGAAAACAAAATCCAGTTACGGCCCTTATCCAATCTTGATTAGAAACTCTTTGGTTCTGTTTTCTTTATCCCTAAATGATGCCATTAAGACTCCGCTTCTTACATTCATATTATGGATAGGAATATGCTTTTTTTTATCCACCCACCGGAAAACTGTTAGTTCTAACCTAGAGAACAGTTCAGACCCAGGCCAAAGGACGTTTAGAGAAGGACACGGGTTCATCTGGTCGCTGGTCAGGGCCAGTCATTTACAGGTTCTGTTGACGCCATAGGTTCTTGGTCCTCTTTAGACTCTCTGCCTATTCCCTTTGACCATGTGTATTTATGAAATCCTGGTCAAGGGCTTCTAAAGTTGTGCTCATTAATTCCCAAGGAAGCAATCTTTTACTGACTATGAAAACCTGTTCGATTAACCCGGACATTTCGTCTAGAACGTTTTTTGTTTATGACCACACCGTTTCCCTGTTGCTGGAGTCTCTTTTCTTTGCTTGTTATTTATAAGCTTAACACGTGGTAAAGTACCAAATCTAGTTCCATGAAGAAACAGTATGTACTTGTAGATAATGTGGTTTGTGGTCTTTTTGTTTTTTTTTTTTTTTAAGACAGGGTTTCTCTGTAGCTTTGGAGCCTGTCCTGGAACTAGCTCTTGTAGACCAGGGTGGCCTGGAACTCAGAGATCCACCTGCCTCTGCCTCCCGAGTGCTGGGATTAAGGGTGGGCACCACCACTGCCCGGCGATAATGTGGTTTTCTTTTTTCATTTGTTTGCTTTTTGTTTTTCCAGACGGGGTTTCTCTGTGTCACCTTGGCTGTCCTGGAACTAGCTCTGCAGATCAGGGTGGCCATCAGCCACTTTACAGAGCTCCGCCTGCCTCTGCCTCCCAAGTGCTGGGATTAAAGGCATGGGCCGCCCGCCACTGCTGTCATAATCTGGTTTTCGATTTTGTTTGTCCTTTAAAAAAAGGAGAGAGAAAACAGCAAGGTCTTTCCTTGTATCTCAGCCTAGTGTGGTCGCAGCATACCAGGGTGCTGGGATTATTGGTGGATGCCACTACATCTGGCCTTTGTTTTCTATACTGCAGTCCAGCAAAAAAAATGCAGAACTGCTTTTAATCACTTGAATGGAAATATTTTCCAGAATGGATGACTTTTAATACATTTGAAGAATAATTTTCATGATTTGTTTTTAAACTTAAAATTGATCCATAAGCAATAGGATCTTAACAATGAGAAGTGGGGGGCTGGAGAGATGGCTCAGAGGTTAAGAGCACTGCCTGCTCTCCCAGAGGTCATGAGTTCAATTCCCAGCAACCACATGGTGGCTCACAGCCATCTGTAATGAGATCTGGTGCCCTCTTCTGTCATGCAGGCAGGACACTATACATAAATAAATCTTAAAAAAAAAACAATGAGAAGTGTTAAGGACATTTTTGTGAGAGGGCCTAGCAATAAAGCTGGGTATGGTGGTTTATGCCTGTAATCCCGGCACTTGAAAGGTGGAGACAGGAGGATTGGGAGTGCTCAGCCTCCTCTTTGTAGTGAACTTGAGGCCAACCTGGACATGAATCCCTGTTTCAAAACCAAATAACGCCATATCACTTAGTCCTCAGATTTAGCACAGGTAATATACATGGGCTGTAGGAGAAGGCCAAACATCCAGAGAACAATATAGAATTGAGTTGTTTGGATGACAAATAAATGGAAGCAGTTATCAGAACATTTGAGCCTGTCTTTTCTTTAACTACAGTAAGTATGAATGCAAGCCACTTACAAAAGGGCAGTTTAATAAATTAGGAACTATCAAAATAGCTGAATCCACACTATACTTTTTAAAGCAAAACAGTTCTGACCCATGAAAAAGTTATCTCTTACTGAGAGAATAAAAATTTGCCTTGCTAATCTTTAACCATAACAGACACTGGTAAAGGTAACTACAAATGAACAGGAAACTCCCAAGAACATACTGCAATAGTAAAATGCTTTAAAGACCTTAAAAACCTACTCCTTTTTTATTTACTGGGAAAACTTAACTTCAAAAACCAGAGATGGAAAGAAACTCTGCTGCTAGAAATTTTGTCAGAAAGGGGAAACATTTGGTTACCCTTTGCCATGAAGGTCCAGGTCATTTGCTGTAGGGAAGAGCATCCAGACTGAGTGTTGGCCCTTATACATCTATAGTCCTGTTTTGTCTTAAGCCTGTTGGAATGCTACTATACAAAAGAAATCTTTTGTATAACAAATAAAATACTTTGATTAGTTTTTTTTAATGAGCTATTTTGTTTGGAAAAAAACGTTTCTGATGCTGGGCGGTGGTGGCGCACGCCTTTAATCCCAGCACTCAGGAGGCAGAGGCAGGCGGATCTCTATGAGTTCGAGACCATTCTGGTCTACAAGAGCCAGTTCCAGGACAGGCTCCAAAGCTACAGAGAAACCTTGTCTCAAAAAACAAAAGAAAACAAAACAAAAACCAACAAAAAAAGTTTCTGCCTTCATCTTAATGTCTTTTAAAGTTTTGCAGCCAGTCTTTTAAAGTGATACATGCCTTTAATCCCACATTAGCAGAGCAAGCAGGGAGCAAGTCATGGTTTCTACTTTAGCTCCTGCCATACTTCCCTCAGAGATCGGCGGTGACCTGGGGTGTAAGCTGAAATCAATTCTTTCCTCCCCTAGTTGCTTTTGGTCTTTCATCACAACAGAGGGGCAATCGGTTCTGAGTTTTCATCACATCCTGTGTTTGTTGTGTGACACAGTTGACCATGACTGTCCCATACACCCGTACATCAGCATCAACCCTCTTCCGCCCTCTGGCCTCCTTTCTCGTTCTTGCTACTACCTGCTCTCCCTAATCTCTAACTTTGGAGTCACCAGGTTTATTTTCTGATCTTTTTCCTGATAACTTTTCCTCTCATGTGATTGTAGGCAGTTACATAGCTTTAAGTGACATTGGCATATTGACAATTCTGTGTGTGTTGGGGGGAGTTTGGTTTGGTTTTTGAGATGTCTCTCTTTTATGTAATGTTGGCTGTCCTGGAACTCACAGTGATCTGCCTGCATCTGCCTCTCGAGTGTTGGGATTAAAGGTGTGGTCACCTTGCTAGGCTAGTAGTTTTATTTAGACTAAAATCTAAACTCCTCACTGGGATGGCGGTGCACACCATGATATTTCAGCACATGAAGACTGAGGCAGGAGGATTGCAGGTTTGAGTCCAGAATCTAGGCTACATGGTAATGCACACATCAAATATACCCTTGCCTCTGCCTTCTCCCTACCTACACATGTCAGGATGACAGGCAGATTGGAACTTTGGATCAGTTTTGATACTGAGTTTACTTTTTTATTTATTTTTTAAACCAGTTTATAAAGGTCAGGAGAATGAGGGAGACTTCTGAGCCCTGTGTAGCCTGACACCGTGATTCAGGTGACCTATGAGACAAGGAAGGGCGATGTTAGGTCACAGTAAGAAACAGCACCCAAACGTAGAGGGCGGGTTAGTCCTTGTTGTTTTCAGCTTAAGAAATAGTAATGCAATCGGACCTGGTAACCTGTCAGCAAGAATAAATGAGGCCTCATGTCGTGTCACAGCCCTAACACTTACTTTCCTCTCTAGGAAATCCCCGCGGGCTGCTTCTTTGTGAAATGCAATGGAGTCCTCGTTGCCCCCAGCGACACGGTGCAGCATGGAGCTGTGTACAGTTTGGAGCCCAGACTTTGTGGGGGAAAAGGAGGTAGGACATGATGGTGGCTTCTTGTGACAAGTCTGTGCCTCTTGGCGGTGTGTTTGAGATTAACAGACTTGTTGGGCTCTCATATACCGGCCTTGTTTTGCCTTGTGAAACCATTTTTACTCAGTTTTGGATATTGTTTTTGATTTTTCTTTTTGAGAAAAAAAAAAAAAAAAAAAAGAGCTAGTACAAATCCTTGCTTCTCCAGCCAGGCTGCTCTTTGAGAGCCTTGGTGCCAAGACTTCAGGGAGGGTTCGTGATGAAAGGTAACCATTGTCCTTCCAGTTTGCTGAAGGGCAAACTTTAAAACAGTCAGATCTGTTGCTGTCAGGATTTTGTCTCCTGTTGTACTTCTGAGGGTGACCCAAAGTCACCTTAGGAAACAACTCTTGCCAGGCCAGGTGGATTAAGGTGCTGGCTATACTGGTAAGGTTAAGAGAGCAAAGGCCAGGCAATGGTGATGCACAGCTTTCATTTCAGCACTTGAGAGGCAGAGGCAGGAGAATCTCTGTGAGTTCAAGGCCATCTTAGTCTACAGAGCGAGTTCTAAGACAGCCAGTGCTGTTACACAGAGAAATCCTGTCTCGAAAAACCAAAAAATAAAGAAGAGGGTAAAGGACTGGAGAGATGGCTCAGTGGTTAAAAGCATTGCCTGCTCCTCTGGAGGCCCCAGGTTCAATTCCCAGCACCCACCTGGCAATTTACAACTATCTGTAACTCTGGCTCTAGGGAATCTATGGTACCAGGCATGTATGTGGTGCATATATCTGTGCATGCAGGCAAAATACCCATCTCACAAATAAATTTTTTGGTTTGTTTTTTTTTGAGACAGGGTTTCTCTGTGTAACAGAACCCTGGCTGTCCTGGAACTCAATTTATAGACCATACTGGCCTTGAACTCACAGAGATCCATCTGCTTCCCCAGTGCTGGAATTAAAGGCATGTGCCACCATGTCCCCTCTTCCCCCCCCCCCCCAAAAAAAGAAACAGGCAAACCAGAAGGATGAAAAGGGAGCATGAACAGCTTTGGGTGTTTCTGCTGATGCACAAGCATA